>JAAKBH010000321.1:600000-770513 GCA_019776075.1 Amaranthus palmeri
AGGGTTTGCTTGTTGATCGAGTCGGAATTTTGTGCATCTGGGTTTTGATGATGAGTTTTTGGGTATTTGAAATTTGTGAACAATTTTTGGCATTTATTTTAGGTCAAAAGAGTGTTTTTTTTCTTCCTATTGTACTTGTATCATTATATGAGGGTTTTGTGAAGTTGATAGTTTCACAATTCGTCATATAATCTCACCGACATAATCTAACCGTGGCCCACTCGTGTGGACACAGGACACCCGTGGGCTTGGGCCCACAAACCTACGGGTTTGCCTTGCACATACATTTGAGGTTCATTTTTTCTCAAAATTATATATATGGTAGTAGGAAGATTAGCCCATTCAATATATATGCAAGTTAACAACCTATTATCGATGTAGTATCTTGTCTCAATGTGAAGTATTTCCAATAAAAAAAAAGGTAAGAACAAAAAATCAAGATAAAACATAGCACACACCAATTGACACAATAAACTCAAAAGCAAGAACTCTAAGAAGGTACCTTAGACACCTTCCCTCAAACTAGATTGTGTATCATTAATGATCCAACAATACAATAATGACACAATCCTCACAAGGCTTGAGAACAACCTCTCAAGCTCAAAATCTCACATTTCATGGAGATCACACACTTCCACATTCTAATACAAAGCACTCTAGGTTTCCCAAACCCCTTTCCCCTTGTATTAGCCTCCATTTAGATTATTCTAAATTTGATTTAGGGTCTATATTTAGCCCCCCCAACCATCTAGAATAACCTTAGCCCGCTAGGCAAACTTTCGAGCAAATCAGAAAACCTGAGCTTGCCCTGCACACCAGTGCTCGAACGAGCTGTTGGGCTCCAAATCATTGCAGTAAGGTGAAGAGAACAAAACTAAAGGAATTTGTTTTGCTTATTTGTGTTTACTTATTTAAGTTGGTGCTTATATGTAGTTTCATTGATCATATTTTGAAAGAAAATGTCTTGGATAAAATATAGAATGCCATGTATGAGTGTTGGGATGTGAAGATTTGATGGAACAAAAGTCCTAAATTTAGGGTCTATTTCCTAACTTTGTTAAGGTTGGATTCAATTCTATCATTTCAAATCATTTAGTTCAGGTTGTCAACTGCTTTTACTTCCACATTTTTGCGACGTTTTTATAAGTTTGATGCAACTTTAATAAGTTGGGAAGAACATGGCCTTCGTTGGACGGTAGGAGGTGTGTTGTCAGAAGTATTGTTGGTTGAAACCCTTTTTGTATGAAGTTTACTGGAAGATACTTATGATGTGTTATTGTCTTCCTTTTCTTTCAGTAACGGTCCTCCGAGGTACTTCACCATCCGTAAGTAAAGCAGTGTACCAGAAAGGCTTAACTAAAGCATATTTATTTTTTGGTTGGATCTGAATCATGTTTAAATCATTACATACCCTGCAGATGGCCTTTGGCCTGACTACAATGATGGAAATTGGCCTTCTTGTTGCACTAAGTCGGGTTTTGACATGAACGAGGTAATATGTTATGAAATATGGTAATTATATCCTACTTTTTAATGCTTGTGATTAAAGGTGTTGATTTAAGTCATCTAGTCAGTTGTTTTTGGTCGGGTTGTACTGGGGTGTACTTGGTTTACATGATAACGGAGTTTTATTTTTTATTTTTATGTTCAATTTATTTCAAGTTAACATATGGAGCACCTAACTACGCATCTTCATAGACCAAGAACAATAAGATCATCCCTATCATACATTTTGGAGTGATGAATGGATTATACCACACTAGCTTTTTTCTTTTTTCCCATACTCGAGGTTTGGAAAAGATTGCAATCAATAGGATTTCCCTGACCCTCCAACTCCAGAGGAAGAATGAAAATTTGTTTCTCTCTGCAGGACCAGGAGAAGCCTCCATTTCTCACGAGCCATCCCACAATAGCTAAGCATGAGCATTAATGAGATAAACCTCAAGAGTCTAAAATTATATTTATTCCGATGCTTGACTTATGCCATGTGTGTTAATTACAAAATACAAATATATTAGGACAACTTATGATCTTTCCTTTTCATTGTCGTTTGTAGATCTCAACATTGCGCAATGCACTAGACGAGTATTGGCCATCTCTAAGTTGTGGCTCATCATCAACATGTCATGGACAAAAAGGATCTTTTTGGGCACATGAGGTGGGTTACTGTTTACCACTTATCGAGCATAAATTTTCTGAACCTTTTCTATTATGCTTCTAACAGATCGCTTCTTTTGTATTTTTGTGTTGCTGAATTGCAACTATCGTCAATATCAGTGGGGTAAGTGTCTTTATTAGCTTTTCTCTATTTTCGAGCTCTTAAAGTTTCTTCTACCTTAGCAGCGTTTTGTATAATTTTTCCTGTATTGGGCGGGACTCATTGGGATGATGATGAAATGTGATGTGGCACATCTCAGAAAAGCATGGGACTTGTGCTTCTCCAGTGATCCGAGACGAGTATAATTTTTTCCTGACAACGCTCAATGTCTACTTCAAACACAACATCACAGTGAGTGTTTTAGATGGTATACTTAGGGACTAGATAATTTTCGGTCAATTTTATATTTCTTGTTAAATGGCTTTCAAATCTGTTAATTCTAGTGTTTTTATGAAATTTAATGCACAATTGTAGGAAGTTCTGAGTGAAGCTGGATATGTTCCATCAAACTCTGAAAAGTATCCTGTTGGAGGCATTACTTCGGCTATTGAGAATGCTTTCCATCAATCTCCTTTGGTAGTTTGCTCGGGTGATGCTATCGAAGAAATTCATTTGTGTTTTTACAAAGATTTTAAGGTCAGATCCTGTTAATATTTTCCTACTCTAAACCTTTTGCAGTTTTCTCATGTTGAACTGCTTTTGAGAAAAAAAATTCATGGAGCGCATCTCATTGATTTAGAATCTTCATATTTTTAGTTTAATTTCCTATTCAATGGGGAAGGATGCAAATGATCCATAGTTCACTTTAGTTCTTCAAAGTTGTAATTCTTTTTTTTTCTTCTTTTTCTTGGGTAGAAGTTGTTAAGAGTATATAATATGTCTTGGGGCCTCAACCATCAGCTTAAGCTTTTGGTTGAATTGGTGTTCCTTGACATGGTATCAGAAGCCAGCGTGACAAGAGGTCACGGGTTTCAACCATCCCTCATTTATAGTGGAATATTTAGCACCACGTATGAAGAGGGCGTGTGTTGCATCCGCACTTCTAGCCCAAAGGGCTCCATGTAAGGGGGCTTGTTAGAGTATATAACACATCATGTTGCCTCAACCATCGGGTTAAGCTTATGGTTGAGTTGGTTCCTTGGCAGATGTTTGCTCTAATATATGAAATAGCCTTATTCTTAGGGGATTTCTTCTTTCTGTGGCAATGGAAACCTATGATTTCTGAAAGATGGAACACTATGCAACCGTTATCTGTTTTTTTGTTCTTGGATGTATTATTTGTTGGGTGAATTGTCTTAAACATCTCCTGCATTCTCAGTTTATTGCCTGTAGTCACCCGTCCAAGCATATCTAACTTCAATTTTTTTTATGATATACAGCCTCGAGATTGTGCACCATACCGCGCAATTAAACAAAAGGTGGATTTGTCAAAACCATCTTGTCCCAAATATGTTAGCCTACCAGCTTACAATTCCTTAGGTATGTTCTACATTAGCATTGGTGTTTATAGGTATCTCCTTTTGTATAGTCGGTAATCTATAAATATTTATTGAGCTCGGTATTAGTATTGCTTTATTGACAACCCCAAATGATAAATCCGTCTGCATTGACTGCAAAAGTTGATTAGTTAACGTTACCACAACCGCCATCAAAACTGCATTTTGCACTATGGCTAGAATGGACTGAATTGACACTCGGTAATGTCTATTGTTTCTTGTTAGTAGCTTTTTACTTTTATGCCATTTCATAAGAAAGTCGATCTCAACAAGCTTATCTTGGGCCTCATAGTAACAATACATTACACACTTCTGATTCATGCTCTTGCCCTGTCCTTGGTGGGGGTTTACTAAAGGTAATTGTTAGAGTATGTAACATATCTTGGGGCCTTAACCATGAGCTTAAGCTTTTGGTTGAGATGGTTCCTTGACATGGTATCCGAAGCCAGCGTGGAAAAAAGGTCACGGGTTCGAATCTCAACTACCCCTTAAATGCAAGTGGAACATTTCGCACCAGGTATGAGGAGGCCCGTGTTGCATCTACTCTTCTAGCTCAAAGCGCTCTAGTTGAGAGGGCGTGTTAGCGTATATAACATATCTTGGGGCCTCAACTTTTGGTTGAGATGGTATTTTGAGAACCCGAGATATGTTATATACTCTAACAGTAAGATGGTGTCTTGGTAGGTTATTTTCAATAGTTAACGTGCGCTCTATGTAACATCATTCTCTCAAATAGCCCAAAAATAACCTAAAGTTGACCCTAATTCGATTTTTTCGATTCGCCGCGAGAGGATTTCGTGTAAGTGAAGTTGTTCTTTCTACACTTCGCGATTCATTAGACATTTTATTTCATGATTTTTCTGTGTTTGTACATGTAGGTAAAATCATCTCGGTCGAACGCAAAAGTTGGATCGTTGTTTTGCTTGTCATCATAATCTCCTTTTAGTAGATCTTCTACTTGTCTACATAAATTAAAATGCTTCATGTTTCTGCAAACCAGCTTAATAAATCAACTTCGTCGACTTCAAAGGAACCCTAAAATTGCATCAAAGATTCGACTAAAGCTCTACGAGATCACATCAAGTCGTCGCAGAATTGCTGCGATCTAAAGATGTCAACTTAATCCTGCAAGCATCAATTGATCAAATCATATATATTCTACGCCATCGTTAGATCTTTACTGTCGAGCAGCCATTTTGCGGATTATTTGCATATGCAGTGCTTCAATTGAGGAATCGGGCCTCTTTATAGCAAAGCGATGCATATCTTTTTTCTCGACTTCTTGATCTCGAAATTGTTCGATTTTTCTCTTAGCAAATTTCCGATAATGTTTGTGTAGCAAAGTTCGATGTTGATAAGAATTCGAACTTAAAAGTACCTATTTGTATTCCGACATACATTGTAATGACATAGATATAAAAATCAACATACAATTTATGAGTCGAAGCTTCATCTTGTCTTGCACTTGAAAAAACATACGTGAAGAAACTAAATTTTTGAAAAAAACGTCTTTAAGATATATATTATACCTTTAAACTAAAAAATATTTCAGTACCGACTATAAATTACAAAAGAAAATATATAAACTTATAATTCCTCTATTCCATTGAATTTGCGACAAAGTGATGAAGTTAAATTTGAATATATGCATGGATTAACATGCAAGATTTTTTAAAATGTAGAACTTTGACACAGTAAAAGGAGGATAAGAAGTTAATACAATGATGAAAGTGAATTTCTATGAGCTAAACTCAGCAATCAATGTCTAGTCACAAATTTACAAGCTGTACAGACAGTGTTATAATGATTTCGTGCTCAGCCAGCGGAAAGCCGATACACTTTTATACCATGCATAGCTTCCGATCTGCAAATGAAATAACTCGATCTGAATCCACGTTCATCTTGCTTGCTCTTTGCTCGACATTTCGAATAGTTATTTTAATTTTAGCTCTTGATGAAATCCTTTAACGAAAATGGAGGGGGACCATCCTGTAAAACAAGGTATCGGTTCATTCATGTATGAGTTCCGTGTAAAAAAAATTGAGGCATTTTCTACTAATGCAAGGAGTAATTTTATTTTAGCACATTTTAGTTTCACTCGAATAACACCCTTTGTTCTGTGTGTCACTCATGTCGTGTGCGTCCCTCTATTGGGTGAAAAATGAGCGAAGGTCAATCCAAACTTGCAATTTATCAAACAAAATTCAAATTACGGCAGTTCATTAGAAATGTTTCCGGAGCATTGAAGCACAAAATGCGAAACTAAAATGCGCCGCATCCCAGTTTCCGATTAAAAAGCCCCAATATGAAAGTAACTAATCCTTCAAATAATGTGCCATTTTAGGGTATCAACAACCTATTTCTATCATACCCAGTTCACAAAATCTCTAAAGAACAAACAAGTATATGACTATATGACTATATGAGCGGCTAAACCGACTTTAATCATCAATAACCAAACAAAAAGAACAAAACGGAAAACATGATATCTGATGATTGAGCCTTGAATCTCATTGCATTCATTAAGATTACCTTAACTTCTTGATTCAAGTGTTGTCTGACAACTGTAGTCTGTTGAATGAGTCTTTCCAAGGATGAGTAACTCGGTTGCTTGGCATGAGCTAAAATCATGAGTAAAAAAAACACATTACAAGTGAAGTGCTACATATATTCCCTCCTATTCATTTCATTTGTCCCAATTCTCATTTCACATTATTCATCAATCACTTTTTGTATTTCATTCTTAATCCATATATCAAAACATAGTCAGTTGGGATCTTGTTTGATTTGTCTCATTGTAAACTTTATTCATATTGACTTTTTATAATTCTTAATCATGCACAGTTAAAGATATTAAGGGTTGAATTAGTGTGTCAGCATTCAATGAGAAATGAAACCAATGACATGAACATGCGGGGGTAAAACATGTTTAAAAGGGTAGTAAGTATACATAAATAATACCTAGTATAGCCCGATTTAACTTATCTGCAACATCTTGTTTATACTCTACACTGAGGAGATGAAACATTGGTGATTTCTCTGGTTCTTCATAAGCAAGCAAAGCCACAAAATCCTAAAACAAGATCAACTTATATTTTAAGACATTAAGATTATAGTACCAAACAGAGCAGCAACAATAAAATGCGTACCTCGAGCTTTTCTATGTACTTCTGGACCGTGCCAAAAGGAGTCAGTTTCTTCTGAGCGAATTCAAGGGCCTCTGTGCTGTCACAGAAATGTTCTATCAGAATGGTGTAATCCTAATAGATTAAAAGGAACTAAATGTCGTGTTTACCATTTCCGTAAGCACACAAGCTCGACAAAATGAAGGCTCAAAAGATCAAAGTGCAAATCCTTATTTTCCTCCAATAAATCTGGAGCCAGCTCTTTTGTAAGTTCAATAGCTTCGAGAACATTGCCTTCCAAGGCAAACTTGAGGATGTCTAACAAAACAGAAAATCAGAATATTCGGTGATAATCTGTAGAAAGAGCAAATACTTACAAGAGGGCAAACATGGTCTCATGAGAATGCTGCAAAAGCATTTGTAAGGTCAAGGATTACAGGCAAACACTAACAACAGCTAGCCTCAACCCATAATTTTATACTACCACTTGCATTGTGAATACTTCTCTAGAAGCTTGAGCAAAAAAGTGCCAAACACATTCATTATGTATGCATACATGTATATATCAATATGTATGTGATTCTTTCCAATAAAAAGTACCCACAGATAGAAGAAAGAATATCCACAAGACTTCCCTCGTTTGTTCTATAGTATCATCGGCTCAACACTAACAGGAAAAAATTAACAATAGAAAAAGGGGAATAAGAAATCTGAAGTTCCAAAATCATATTCTCCAGGTCATCTGCGACCAGTACCGGACATTTTATGTGTCGTGTCGTGTCATATCGACACAAGTACAGCAAGATTTTTCCATGTCCGATAGTTTGTGTGCCAATGATCACTTTTGACATAGTTTTTGTAGAGCAGAAAACCGCATTACAATGTGTCATATACTCGTATGGCACTTACATGTTACAAAAGTAAAGTAAAAACAAAATATCACTTATAAGGAGAATTATGGTGAAGGGGTGTTACTTTTTCTTTTATCGATCTCTTCGAGACAATTAGTAGGCTGATTTATCCCTGTACAACTAACAAAAGACTCCACAGACTCTTTGAAACAGTTATGTACGAGATATGACAGCACAATGCTGTGGATGTCACTGTCACTTACGACCTGTCAAGAAGAAAAAATCAATGAAACACCGTTATTAGAACCCTTCAAACGTAAAAAAATCGTAAACAAGTATCTACAAATCCAATGATAACGTATACAGAAGCACCAATCAAATGAAATCAATGCTACAAGAGAGACAAGTCATCAACACCGGAAAGCATAGTAACAGAATTCAAACTAGAATATTGCTTATCAGATGTGGGATATGTCTAATAGATTCACAAAGTTAGAAGATCAGATAAATTCGAATGATAAACTTGCTCCATCCAATTGCAAGTTATTTGTACATTTTCCATGGTAAATTGGTAGAACTGAAAACATACTCTAAAAACCTTACAAATTTCATTTCACTAAATTTAGTCACACAATCACTTCCCAAGCAAAACCAATCAATGTAGCCACATTTATAGCACACTCTATTAAAATGATCAACTTCCCACATATACCACTTTCAATTGCCTAAAAAAGTCATTTTTCTTCTGCTTTGGATTATAAGCTAAATTAAAATGGCTCACTAAACCATATGTGGTTCTTGTTTGATAGGCATCAAATGGTAAAGGTCCCCCCGCGAAAATTATACAACATAATAGAATCAAATCTAGGAACACCCTTTTCAAAACTCATCAACACTCGGTAAACAAATACTATATAACTAAATCTAAACCATTGCAACACAATTCATCAACAAATTTGCTTTTCAAACTCATGATTCCATTAAAATGGCAAAAAATTAGCCCAATCAAGCAAGAATGAACTAAAACAATGATTCATCAACCTAATATATTCTTATCCCTATAACCAATCTTATCATGCAAATTTGCAATATACTTTCCAAATTTCAACCCCACACCATTAAAAACTATTCAAAAACCACCCACATTATCCAAATCTAATTCCAACACATTCCCACAAGCATTTCTAAATACATCATACCCACATATATTAGTATCAAACAAACCTAAATTAGGGTTTTGAATTTTTCCCAAATTATATTTGCACAATCTTCCTTTCTTAATACAGCAATTAAATTACTCGATCGAATTCAAACAAAGCAATAAAAACAAAAAAAAATTTAGACTTTGAAAGAAAAATCAACATACAATATTCTCGTAAAGCTTTGGATCCAACTCCATGTATCTGTAGAGACGAATTTTAAAAGCGCCTGATAATTTGGAAAAAGATGGGGTAGAAAGAAGAAAAATAGTATAAGAGAGTTTATACTGAAAGTTTTTTTTTTTTTGAGAAAGGACAAAAGATTAAATTGAATAATTGAAATAAAAAAAATACTCACTACTCTATAAAAGTTAAACCTATTTTTATTTAAGTTTATCTACCAATTTAAAATTAATAAAAAATAAGAAGAGAAATAAAAAAATTCAAATTTATAAAGTGTAATTTTAAGCTAACTAGACATTATTTGATCGACAATAGTCACATTATTTTTTTGTCTTATCTACAAACTTATACAATTAAGTATAATCTAATGTTTTCTCTGTTTTTTTTCTTGCACCGAAAACAATAGTTACACTATTTATTATCTTATGACATTTTACATATTGTGGCTATTATACGAGGAGAAAACACAGTCATGTGAGATCTTATTTTATTCGTCTCATTGGATATTTTCATAATTTTAATTTTTATAATTTAATTGAGAATAATTTTGAATATAAGCAACCTAGTTAAAGCATTACACTGCATCAAAAGATGTTTGAGCGCAAGTAAAAAAAAAGGAAAAAAAAATACTACTATTACAACAAAAAATAATGCATCACACACTATTTTATTGTGCTGCAACTCTTTTTTACTTTTTATAAGCGTTGAAATATCGAGTTTTTTAAATTGATAAAAATTAAAACTTTTTCTTAAAAAAGGCAAAATTAGAATCAAAATTCATATAAAGAAAGTGATGACATAATAAAAAAAAAGTTGCCGAAAATGATTACTAATCAAAATACACAAATTTTTATAATAAATGGTTTTTCTGAAAAACACGCTAAATTTACGGACTAAATAACCCAACTAATACAAATAAAAGAAAAATTATAAAAATGTGAACTTTTTGATTTAAAGTTGTGCTGTCGTGCCTCAAACGATCTCTCACATGAGTAGCCGATAATGATTTAAATTCCAAATATAATTACACGACTTTTGAAAATCCTAGTCCGCGTTTGGTTGATATTGACCCACCAAATTTCATTACTAAATCAATTTACAAATCCGCAGTGATTCCCGGATTCATTACATACATTATCCCACTTCCAGAAAACAAACCAAAATACTCAAGAAAAATACCAAAAAAAATTTTCAATTTGAGTGTATTTTTTTAGTAAAATCACTCAAAAAACAATGTCAAATGGTGAAGAATCTGCTGAAGAATTAAGTTTAGAGTTCACTCCAACATGGGTTGTTGCTGCTGTTTGTTTTATCATCATTGCTATTTCTCTTCTTGTTGAACGTTGTCTTCACTATGGTGGAAAGGTTTGATCTTTTAATTTGCATTGAAAATCATAACCCATTTTTTATATTTGGTTTTTGCTTTATACCCAGATCATTTTTAACAGTTTTTGTGCAATTTTGTTGATGGGAATTTCAGTATTTGAAGAAGAAAGATCAGAAACCACTTTTTGAGGCGTTGCAGAAAGTTAAAGAAGGTAAATTTTCATCCTTTTTTTGCTAAAAAATGTTATTTTCTGGTAAAACTTTTGTGGGGATTAGTAAATTGAAAGAATTTGTTGATTTTTATGTGAATTTTATTGTCAGAAATCTGCATTTTCAGATTTGCATATATGAACTGGTAATTTTTGTACTAGTTGATGTTTAGACTGTAAATTTGAATATGGATATGAAAAATCATGACTTTCTTTTGTTTTATGTATTTTTAGGATTTGTAAATGATGTATATTCTTGGGGGTTTTCTTTTTTTTAATTTTGAATGTGAATATGAGAAAATTCATGAATTCTTTTCATTTCTTGTGTTTTTCTAGAATTAGTAATTGATGTACTCCATTGTTTGGTTTCTTTTATTTTTGAATGTGAATATGAGAAAAATCATGAATTTCTTGTTTTATGTGTTTTTCTAGAATTAGTAATTGATGTATGTTGTTGGGTTTTTTTTTTTTTTTTTTTTTAAATTTTGTGAGTTTTGAAAACATTACTAAAAAAGAATTGATTGATTGAGTTGTGTGAAATGGTGATGAACAGAATTGATGCTGTTGGGATTTATATCCTTGATGCTGACGGTATTACAAGGGGCAATCTCCAAAATTTGTATTCCTGAGAAATATGTCAAACACATGCTTCCCTGTAGTCTTAAAGATAAAGAGTCGTCTGATTTATCGACGACTGAGCACCTTGGTGGGTTCCGGCGGCTTCTTTCCGAGGCCGCCGGATCTCAGGCAGCTTACTGTGCCAGTAAGGTAAGGTTCAGCTGTTCTATTGGATTTTCCTGTTGTGTGCTCTTGATGAGTTGTAAGCTTATGCTTTGATGAGTATTATTAGCTGTTTAAATTTGCATTATTAATTTTACATTGCATGTTGTAGAGCCCATAATTAGAGCTATTCATTCGGGTCACCTGGTCAATTTTGGATTAAGTGTTTCGAGTCGGTTCAAAATGGGGTCTTGTGTCCAAGTTGGTTTTTACATAATTTTAAATTAATTTTAAAGTCGGCCAAGTCAGGTTCGGTTACAAGATCGGGTAAATCTCGGATTATCAAGTCTGAACACCTCTATTCATTATCATGGCATATTCCATGTTTGTTGACTATTGTAATATGATTGAACATTATGTAGGTATGCTAATCAGAGTGTATATTAGTTGTTGCCAAATTGTTTATTGTTCTTTTTTGGAGGTGTACATATTTTTTAATTATTTGGAGTAATTGCTAAGTTGTCAAGAAGAATGTTGCCTTTTAAGGAATTTCTGTATTATTGTGTTCTTATTTAATTATTATATTCCTTTTTTTGCTATTAGAACCACCAATGAACCTGTCAAGGAAAACATCTGGGTCTTCAATTATTTTTGAATACCTGTTAATTTTGTTGGAAAGCCATCTTGAGCATACAATACATCTTTGCAATTAAATTACATATTAAATTTTGTTGCATTGTGACATAATTCGCCCGTTAATTTGCTTTTTGAATTTGCGATTCGTTGAATATGATCCTAAAATAGCAAAACTGACCATACTTCGCTTTTTTTTAATTCTTGATTTGCAAGGTGATTAGAGAATCATGTGACAGTGGTTTGTCGCAAATTTAAGTTGGTATACTTTTTGACATTGTTATATTTATGCTCCATCCCAATTCCAAAGAAATATGATTTGGATTAACAATGTTGGATACTAGAGACATTAGAATGTTGAGCTTATTGGCTATTGTCACAACTCACAAGATTGGATATAAAAGTCAAGTGTTTTTTCGGGTCCAGTATCATAGAAATAGAAATCGAAACCATTTCATCTCTGCATTGTGCCAAGTTGGATTTTTCCTCCCCTTCGGCCTTAGTTATAAGAATTGGTTCTTCAAAGCGTACCTAGAGTTAACACATGTTTATTGTCGTGAAAATAAGCTAGTGATTCAATTTATTTGTTATTTGGGTTTTATTTTACAAAATTTAATACATCAAAGTGTACCTTTTTTGCAGCATAAGGTTCCCTTTTTATCAATTGAAGGGCTTCATCATCTGCATATCTTCATCTTTGTTCTAGCCGTTGTTCATTGCACTTTCTCTGTCTTGACCGTTGTTTTCGGAGGAGCAAGAGTATGTGTCCCGTATTATTTTTATTCGGTCAATTTATCGAATTGATTTGAGTTTTTCTAATTTGAATCTCGTGGGAATAGATAAGGCAATGGAAGCACTGGGAAGATGCTGTTGCTAAGGAAAACTACGATACAGATCAAGGTAAGAAATCGTAGAACATTTATGTCGTGTAGTTTTATATTTTATAGATACATTTCGTACAGGAAAAGAACATGTTGCTTTGGGAAGCGTTTGTGAACCATATTACCCATTGATCTGAGTCGCTGTCATTCTTTGTTTTGTGCAGCTTTAGGGCCTGCCGTCACTCATGTTCATGAGCATGCTTTCATCCGTGATCATTTTGTGGGTGTTGGTGAAAAATCTTCTATCTTGCGTTGGATGGTGAGTGAGGTTTTTTTTTTTTTTTTTTTTTCTTTTTTCATGATGTATGTTCAATCTTATTACATAGGGAAACATCAAACCTGCTGATGAGAATCGACAATACTAATTAGTACTTTAACTATGCAATTGTGATTATTTAAGGTTTTTTACCGTTTAGCGGCTTTGTGCTTATACCTGTCAACTTCTCTGCCATTAGCATGCATCTATGATGTTGATATTTGCATTGAAGTAGAATTTTAGTATCTGGCATCTAGACCGAGAAACAGTTGAACGTTAAATGGATGGTTCGAGATCCTTGGAAAGTAATGATATAAGTTGCGAATCAAACTAGACTTTAGTTGTTAAGAGATCCCATGCATTGTGCGAGAATAAGGCCAATTGTATATCGTTTGCGTTATGAAACATTGTTTACTATTAGTATGTTAGCCAGTTGATGGGATATGTCATGGTTTCGTTCACTATCTTACGACAACCATATCAACTCCATTATTTCATCAGTGTGATCGTTACCGCAATCACAACCGAAACGCATATTTGCACTATAATCCCATGTCTTGTCCTGCTTTTTTAAACCCATAATTAATATTTCTATTGTCATAAAAATAAGTGGAAGTTTATTGTTTTTCAGCATTCCTTCATCAAGCAATTCTACGGAGCAGTTACCAAAGCAGATTACCTGACATTGCGCATGGGTTTCATCATGGTATGCTGTTCGTCTTACTTTTGATGCAAATTCGGCATTTCTGATGCACTTTTTAACCTTTTAAGTCGTGAACACAGTAAAATTTTTATATGGTTAATCTATATTGCGATGGTATTATATCAGACACATTGCCGTGGAAATCGCAAGTTTAATTTTCACAAGTACATGATTCGTGCTCTGGAAGATGATTTTAAGAAAGTTGTTGGTATAAGGCAAGTGGTATATTCATTGCATATGCTCGCGTATTTTCTTTGTGGCATATTTTCCCTCCATAGATTTATCGAGTGATACTTTATTTTGTGTAATGCAGTTGGTATCTCTGGATATTTGTGATCATCTTCTTGTTACTAAATGTCGATGGTATGAACTTTTCAAACTTGGATTATGTAGCAGTACTCATATATTTGTTTGTTTTAGATTGATTTTAGACAGTTTAACATAATTCGCTAGTTAATTCGCCTTTTGGGTTCTCAATTCGCTTAAAATGTCCCTAAATAGCCCAAAACCGACCATAATTCGCCTGTTAGTTTTATATTAGTAATTACTTTCCAGTTATTTTTGTATTTTCTTTTGCAGGATGGCATACATACTTTTGGATTGCGTTCATTCCTTTCACCGTGAGTATCTTATATGCACTCAAATGTGTGATAATCTCGAGTTTCATTTATTCATTTTTGGTTGTTTATTGCCTCAGCTTCTACTTGCCGTGGGAACAAAACTTGAGCATATAATAACTGAGCTTGCTCATGAAGTTGCCGAAAAACATGTCGCCATCGAAGGAGACTTGGTGGTTAATCCTTCCGATGACCATTTCTGGTTTAATCGGCCTCAGATCGCTCTATTCTTGATTCACTTCATCCTTTTCCAAAATGCGTTTGAGATCGCTTTTTTCTTTTGGATATGGGTGAGCTACTCTCGAAATCTTCACGTATTGTTCTTTTTCATCTTACTATCTGCATCTTTATGTTCTTAATTTGACACGAATTTTTCCTCTATTCCCCTTCTCGTTCTCGCAAAACTTTGCAGGTGCAATACGGTTTCGACTCTTGTATAATGGGAGAAGTGCGCTATATTATACCTAGACTCGTCATCGGGTAAATTATCTCTAGTAATTTCTCATTCAAAACAGTGGCGGACCCACGATTTTAATTATAGAGGGTTCTCGAAATCTATTATAATAATTAGACATATACCAAAAAAGTTAAGAGGGGCCAATCCATAACATTTTTTAACGATTTTCTTATCGAAATTCAGTATAATTTATAATTTATAATTTCTCCGTTGCAGAGTTATCATCCAAGTCCTTTGTAGTTACAGCACTCTACCTCTTTACGCGATTGTTACTCAGGTGCGTCAATGTACTACAAAATGTTGTTATTCGTCCTTACAATTTTCCGCGTTATGATATTGCAAGCAATCAATTCTGCAAGTGTACGTCTCGCTTTTCTCGTCATGCTCAAAAGTTTTTTGTTCTTCCGTTTTTTAATAATATGTAGATGGGAAGTAGTTTCAAGAAGGCGATATTCGATGAACATGTACAAGCCGGGATCCTAGGGTGGCGTCAGAAGGTGAAGAAGAAGAAAGGGCTAAGAGGAAGCGCTAACGGATCTACAACCGGTGGGACATCTACCGAGGGTTCTAATACGAGAATTCAGATGGCAGCACTTCTTCAAAAGGAAAACGGCCGGAGCGATATTCAACATAGTAATACTTGAGGAGTCGATTGTTATATACGGTGCAGCAACAAGGTTATGTAACCTTCGTTGCACATTTTTGAGGCGTCGTTTGGTAAATGTGTATGATCTTCGGAAAAGAGGTGATCGTTTCACTTATTATAGTATAGTTCGTAGGAAATATGTGTAGGACTGGATTCGGTATCGATTACGACAATGTTCTATGCAATGTAAAGGGTTGTGTTATCTTTAATGATGCTTTTGGGCATCAAAAGGAAATCAATGAAGTGATATTCTTATACTTATTTGAGATGGTATTAGTCTATAAGACTAGTAATTACAAATACTTTCACGTGTAATAGGGGCCGGGTTGCTAGTGGGCGAGAGGTGGGCTATGTGAAGGTCGTACACGTCTGACCCCAATAATAACAGTTACACATACTCTCTTCTATTCATTTTAAGTGTCTTATTTGCTGATGTATGAATGTCAATGCACTAATTCATTGTAGTATTTCTAAGAATGTAAAGCCAAACAACGATGCCGTAGGGTGAAACTGCCGAACAACGATGCCTAAGGATTTTGAATATAATATTCCTAAGGTTTGGTTTAAAAATGGAGAAATGGAGGTAACAAAGAGGAAGATGAAGGTAACAACTATAAGGTAGAAAACAAGTCACAGAACGGACCTTTATCCGCTATATCCGGTCACTTTGAGGAGGGGTGTTGTGAGCAAAAATATTGCAAAGTTCGGATTATTCATGAATGATCAAAAGTAGGGGTTATTCACAGGAAAACGTTAAAAGTAGGGATTATTCCTGACAATTTTTTTTTTTTGGTATATATGGTTAAACATCACCAAATTGTCCAACATCCAAATATTTTGTAAAATGCTAACATGATGTGAATCTTTCTGCATTATCTTGTTATGTTCGTGTAATCATTCAATTGGATTATGATAAAAAAAAACTCTATAGGGATTGTATACCTTAATTATAGTCATTGAATTGAATAATGCCTAGCCTAATTGTAGATAAAGTGATAAACCCTTTAGTATAAACATTTTACTCTATCAATATGTAAGGCTACATCTATAGAATGCCTTAGCACCCACCTAAGCTAACATGGATAAGATTCTTGATATCTAATAATATTATGATATAATCAATTGAAAATAGTTTTTTTTTTGTTTTTACAATGATAAGGTGGTCTAGGTTTAACCATTATTGTATTTGTAATAACGGAAAATTTCTTTTTTTAGGGTAGGCTAGAGAATCCCTACATGAACAACCATTTTTTGATCAGGTGCATTTATTTAAGACAAACATCCACTAGCCAACAACTAAATTTTACCAAACATCTCATACCAATTGATTTAAACAACTGATTTAACACCTAACAAAATAGCCAATGCTACCAACCGATCAAACGAGCCAACCAATCCCCAAAAACCCCTCAAACAAACCACTACTTCACTATACATCATCAAAATCTACTCTACTAAAAAATAATTCTATAACAAACATCAAACCATAAATTGGGAGCTAAACAACAAAAATAGTCAACTACTAACAAAATTTTATGTAATGGAGATGGTTACCTACCACAATGTTCTCATTCAAAATAACCAATATCACAAGAACTATATACCAAATACCAAAAAGTTCCCTTTTTCCCTTGATAAGAAGGGAACCAACCCAAAAACATAGAGAAAGAAATGAAGCATGTAACATTCTTCTTTTTTGCCCTATTCATCCTACAAAACACATGTTTGATTGTGCAAGCACAAAATGCAGAGCAATGCAACAGTGTAATCAACTTCAATGATGATGTTCGGTTCGACACTACTGCCATGTTTTGCCAAACTGTCTGGTCGAACAAAGATTACATTCTTCGGGTATGTTTTTTGACCTTATTATCCTGATGTCATTAAGTGACTCCATCTAAGTGTGGAGGGAATGGGTTATGGCCTTATGGGTAGTTTTGATACATCGTATAGGAGGGGTTTAGAAGGTGAACATAGTCGAGAGAATCCATAGTGGTAGTATACAAACTCAACTCGACTGCCATTTTCCCGAGTCATGTTTGTCATTGCCTAGGAAGAGCCGGGTCTAGATTCCCCTAGAAATAATGATCTCGACAAGTTAACATAGTTTGTAAGTTTAAAGGAGGTCATTAATCAGTTAGAGTATATAACGTATCATGGGTTCTCAACCATAAGCTTAAGCGTTTGGTTGAGTTGGTTCTTGACATAATCATCGTATTTGCCTATTTGAAACAACATCTCATGATATTTTTCTCCGATTCTCTAGTATGCACAAGCAGGATCAGAGCTTTGGAGTTTCCTACTGTCAGCCCCAAACACAAACTCATGGCTTGGGATCGGTTTCTCGACCACTGGGCAGATGGTTGGGTCTAGTGCGATGGTGGGCTGGATCTATCAAAACGGGACAGCAATTGTCAAGCAGTACTACCTGCAGGCTAAAGACCCGGATGAGGTGACACCTGATGCAGGTGAACTCGATGTAAAGATGAACACAACGACAATGTTTACCCGATCAGACCGCCTGTATCTGGCTTTCCAGATCAACACAAGCCAGCCGCCAAAACATCTGCTCTATGCTGTGGGGCAATACAATCGGCTGCCAGTAGCCTCCGATGGGTTGAAACTGTTACAGCACCGAGAACAAGATAGTGCTTCGTTGGACTATAGTACAGGTAAATTCCATTTATGTTACAGACTTATGGATCTGGTTGACTGTTAGCTGATTTGACCAGCTGAAAGTATTGACTGATTTAGTCGTGTTTATGTATCAGGCAAAAGCGAAACAAGAAGTAACCCATACACAGCCATAAAAAGGACCCATGGTGCCCTAAACATGATAGGATGGGGAATCTTGATGCCTATCGGAGCCATAGCCGCTAGATACTTCAAAGAATGGGATCCGATTTGGTTTTACTCTCATGCTATAATCCAGATCTTTGCCTTTCTATTTGGACTAGTTGGCTTCATCTTAGGATTCATTTTGGAAGGATTCATAAAAGCAGAAATAACACACCACAAGAACCTTGGTATCCTTATTCTCATACTTGGTTGTCTTCAGGTAATTTTCATTCGTCAAACATTCTATTACTCCAATACCATTAGTGGGTCCCACCTAGACAGAATTTGGAGGGTCGAATGTATGCAGTCTTAGACTCTTATCCTTGTTTCCGACTAACCCTTGGTGTGCTGTGTGCAACTCTTACATAAAGGGTTTGTGCTGCATTCATACTTTTAGCCTAAAGGTCTAACATAAGGGTTGTGATAGAGTATATAACATATTCTGGGACCTCGACCATCAGCTTAAGCTTTTGGTTAAACTGATGTCCAAACAAAGTGCACCAAAATAAAAAAGTGTATGACTTTCTGCAGGTAATGGCTGTCTTGATTAGACCAAAAAAAGGAACAAAGCTAAGGAAATATTGGAATTGGTACCACCATAATGCAGGGAGGATCTTGATTATTTTGGCAATCTCAAACATATTTTATGGCATACATTTGGGTATGGAGGGCTCAAGTTGGTATAGTACCTATGCAATCATTCTTGCACTTATGCTAATCCTTGTTATTGTCCTAGAAATTAGATTATGTAGACAAACATAATTTTGTAAGGTTTGGTGATTGAGGCACTTGTATGATATGTTAAGCAACCATCTCCGGCAAAAGCTTTGCGGGTTAGGCCCCGAGATATGTTACATGCTCTGGAGGTGGATGAGAATCTGAGATCGAATCATAACCTGGGTTTTTGATACCATGTTACGAAACTACTGATGTATGTTATTACTCGATCATGATATTGACATTGACAAGGAACACAATGCATAAATGTTGGTAAATGGTAACAATGCTTGATCTATGATCTAGTGGTTGGAAACCTTGCCACTTGTCCAACTAGGTAGTTGCTAATCCATAAATAGTTCACTATTATATGAGCTTGAGCAAATTAACAAATATGATAAAATTTATAATCCATAGCATAATCAGTGGCAAACCCAATCCGCAATTTGCATTTTAACATGAACAAGCAAATGTTAGAGCTTGAGCGAACACGAAACCCCTCCAACTCTTCTACTTAGACGACAACATGGTATTAGGGCGTACAATTGAGATGGAGGGGTTTTCACGTTCACTCGAGCTCAAACGTTTGTTCGTTAATATGTAACATGTAATTTTAGGCTCTTAGCTATTTGGAATTCTTCCAACCATTGTATTTTGTTTTGATCAGTAAAGTAAAGTCAGTTATCAAATATAAATGTAGCTATGTTATTGGAACTACCAGTAAATTTAGCTATCTCTATTTATTCACAAAAAACTGAAAAAATAAAACATTGTCAAACTGCATCATAACAAAATTGTTGCACTAACTAAATTGGAAAAAAAAAATTTCCTAACTAGACTTGTTAATTTTTTATGCAAATCCGACCGGAAATTAGTGGGTCATAGGAGTTTTCTCGAAGTGACCTGACCGAAACTTGACCTAGAACTCGACTGGAAATTTCGGCATTAGGGAATATGAATATCAACTGGTGTCCACCTCTTTTTCTGCATTATCCCCATTAGATATTTCTGCATCACCATCTTCGGTAAGCATTTCTGCATCACCATTTTCTGTAGGCAGTTCTGCAGCACCATCCTCGGCAGCTTCCTCGTTAGAGTTCTGCTCATTTAAAGGGGGTGGAAGCACCTCCATTACCATCTCGACGATATTGTCCAACTGCTCTTCCAGATTGCGGTCTTCAGGCTGTTCTATGATCTGCAACGTAAAAGAGGAAACAGCTTTAGCAACATATATTTCATTGTTAAGTTCCGCCTAGACAGGGTTCGGGGGTTAAATGTACGCAAATTTACTTTTGTAAAAACAAAAAAAGTTTTTTATTGATCATTGATAGAATCCATCAACAGTTTATAGTTCTTATAGAAAAGACTACTTGAAAAAGGTTAAAAGGTAAAATCCTACAGTAATTCAATGACACCTGAACTAGATACCGATGCAAAACATATCACTTACTGTTAACTCTGATATGGGGACAAGTTCCAGATCTTATTTCATAGAGTAAAGTCTTGTAAAAGTACAATCCTTTGAAAAATGAGGAATTTCATAATGGTTGGCTTTTAGACCCTGAATATTAATTATGACCATGTCCGGCCCGACGCTTTAAACCAAGGCCCGTTAATGGCTCAACACGTTATTGACCCGCCCTGCCCCGCCCCGCCCCGTTTAACACCTCTACTTATGAGCGAGATATATAGGGTATGATGATATCACTGTCACATGATTCGCTAATCTCTCTTGCGAATCGCGAATCGAAAAAAGCGAATTTTGGTCGGTTTTGGGCTATTTTTGGTCCATTTTGAGCGAATCTCGAATCGAGGCATGCGAATTAAGTAGCGAATCATGTGACACTGGATGATATAGACAATGAAAACCTTCCTTTTATCAGCATTCAAACCCCTCTTATATGTGATAGGCTTCTAGGATGAAAATGAGAAGCTAAAAAAGGTCCCCTAAAGCTATAAAGCGTTGCACTCGACATACGGGTCATGATAGCAATACAGTTCAACGGGTCAGCAGAAGTTCTAAGCACATGCAAGTTTGCAATCTACCCAAGTAGAAAACATTAACTTAAAACTAAACCTGTGTAGCTGCGCTACGTAACAAAATCCTGACGAGTTCCATGTAAGATCTAAATTTGTTGCCATGACCCCGGCTTCAACATGAATATAAAAAAAAATAGAACATGTTCAATATATTGAAGGATCAATACCGAAGCTAATTCAACGGCAGAAGTGGGTCGAATGTTCATGATGTTATTCAACTCAGCTTTTGTTAATTGGTAATCTTTAGATTTCTCTAGGAAAGTATTGATACTTTCTCTGGTCTGGTTGGATGCAGCACTCTCAACCAAATAATCATAAACCTGAATAACAAATTGTAAAACAGGAAACTTCGTGTAAGCTTTTTCGTGTCACACACAGGAAAACAAGGTGACAGTTTCAAAGAAAAGAATCAAAAGAGTAACCTTGAATTCAGATGGGGTTATCAAAGACATTGCTCGAGTAGTGTCCTTTGCAGCCCCTCTAGATCGTAGCAAGTCGAGCACTTCAAAATTAGTAAGGGGGCCAGCATTGGCCTTTTGACTGCAGCACAATCAATGAGTTAGCTTATTAACAAATAGAAAAATAAAACGAAGGAGAATGATTAGCGTAAAAGAATGTACATCTTCATGAGGAAAAGCAAATCTTGTTTCCAAATCCAGAACCTAAAATCTTCTGCACAGATATAAAATAGAACTAATGTAAGAACAAGTAATATTCAGATCCAGATATTAAATCTTCTGCACATGTAGATAATTGCATATCGTCAAATATACAGTAGACAATTAATCAAATTGAAAAAAATAACCTAATCAAATTCACCATTTATTAAGACCAAATTCAAAAAATCAACTATCCTAATTGCTAAATTCATCAAACTAATATTGAGACCAGTTGCTAGATTCATCAGAAAAACAAAAGAAATTAACTGTCCTAAATGCTAGATTCATCAATTATGCAGTAGACAGCAAAATTGAAAGTGAAAAAATATAACCAAATCAAATCACAAATAATCATTTATTAAGACCCAATTCAAATTGAAACTCTAATAAATTCCAACAAATTAAATATGAAACCCTAAATTTAAACATTTACCACTTTATTAAGTGAAAACCCTAAATTGATTAACAAATGTGGATTAGGGTATTGCATAATCATCAATATGAACAATGTTTAACGATTAACATTCAAAGAAATGAGAAATGTATAACAATTGCACAAATTGGAAACTTATATGGAAAGAAGGAAAAAGAAAAAAAAAAGATATACATGGTGGCTGGCTGAGGCAGAATGACGCCAGACGGTGGGCCGGTCAGTGGCTGGAGTTAAAGCCTGACGGAACGACGGTGACGGATGAAGGTGGCAGGCCGCAAAAACTGTAAAAACTACCATGATAATAAATAACACAAAACAACATACAAGTATACAACAACCACATTACCAATGAAAACACAAAATTAGCATTCGAAAGTCAAATTCAGATGTGTAAATGGTTCAAATTATAGATTTAGGAACTAAAAACCCTAATTTACACAATTTAGATAATCAATACGGAAACAAATGAATAATTAACATTTGAACATAGCTTCAAATTACCTGGAAACACCAAAAAGTAACGCCTGATGGCCGATTGGAATCAAGCTAGGGTTTGAGGAGCAATAGGGTTTATTTTTAAAAATATTATTTATATTCAATTTAATAATTTGAGTTAATTTTTTTTTTGTTGATTGTGTTAAGATTTTGAGCTATAATTATCAACTCAAAATATAATTTTTTTTTTTGAATACAACTCAAAATATAATTATTAATAAATATAGTCATTTTTTATTTCTAACTAAAAAAAGACTAAAATGAAAAATATTACAAAATATATAATTTTACATTTTAATTCAATTTATAATTTTTATGGATCGTATGTTATTACATTCCAAATTATAAATGCAATCTTTATATTTTTTTTGGAGTCAACGTTGATATTAAAAACATTTTTCAGAAATTAAAAGAAAATACATGTATTCTTTTGCATTAAAAAAGTTTTTTTTATTTTTTATTATATTTAATTCGACAAAAAATTACTTCCTATTATTACTCATTTGCAATTTCACACTTTTTATCAATCACTCATAATTTGTATTATATTTTCAATCTATAATTTGAATCATAGTCATATAAGATAATATTTGATTCATCTTAATGTAAATTTTATTAATTTCAACTTTTTATAAGCTATTATTTTATAATTAGAAATAGGAAAAATTACCCAGAATAATACGACCTTTCACTGATTTTCCAAGAATAATACGAACTTTCAATTATTGTATTGACAAACATGCAATCTCAGTTGAGACAGCTACCGTAAGGACATGAGGGTGTACTACCTCCGTCCTAAGGGAATTGGCGAATTGCTATATTTTCCATATTATTCATCTCATGAGAACGGCTACATTTTTATTTTAGATCGTGATTAATATATACATTTAAGTCGGTTTTCCCTAAATATCGGTGAGGGGATGGGACCGAGGATAAAACATCTTATCTTGATATTGTTAAGATGCAAATCAATGTCTTCAAACTCAATCTTAAGGAGACAACATTTCTTAAATCACATGTTTTGTGGGCACATTGAAGTCCCACAACTGTGCTTTCATGTTCATTTTCTTTCCCAAATACATTCTATTTGCAACCTTCATCAATCATTTTCCGAACAATACGTAAGCGCGTTTTTGCCTTATTTCGAGAAGCGAAAAGAAAAATAAGTTTCGATAAGTTCAGATAAGTTTACTCTAAAATACACCGACAAAAACGAGCTAAAATAAATACTAAATCAAGAATATTCATTATATAGAAAAGGTTTGAGGAATACATGTTTTAGGAAGGAAATTCACTCTTGTAAGGGACTAGTAAGGCGGTAGGAAGGAAACACCAGTTTTAGTTGACCCGGAAAAACATCGAGGAAACGAAGAAAAACCTCAACGGCTCAACCCCTCTCTTAGTTACACTGCACAGGCCAACCCTGAATAAAAGACGGGATTTCAGCACTGTTACAACGCAGAATCTCGAGAGCTATAATACCTTAGCTTTACTCTAATCAACTGTACATCCAAACCGAAAAATACTAGCAAAAATCTGCTCATCAAGCATGTCGAATAATCTTTTTAGGAGTTTCGATACTTTGTTTCCTTTCTTCAGTAGAGAAGACCATTACCGTTGCTGCAGATGCCATTCAGATAACCGTTTCTACGATCACTATGCACTACTCCGTTCAACAATCCATTATCATGGTCCTTGCAAATGCCACCCAGTGAGCTACGATTTGAATGAGTTCGGGATAAACCATTAGCATGTGATGGAACAATACCATTTGAATGTTCGGGATAAATGTCGTTTGTAGTCCCAATAACATGCTTTTGATGAGTTCCATTTGCCACTCTTTTAGTATTTACCGGATGAATGCCATTTTTCAATACACCGTCAGTAGCATGCTCCTTATTTGTGCTGTTCACCGAACCATTGCTAAACGTTTCGTGTAATTTATCGTGAAAACCGTTAACAAGGTCTTTGGGCTTAACGGGTGGAGGTATTGTTGGCCGTGGGATGCACTTGGGCGTTTCTTTTTGCAGCATAATATGTACAAGATTCGGGTTTTCTAGAAAAAGATCTAACTGCCCTGTTGCTGCGGCTATGAGACCTGTTTACAAGCACAGAGATAATAGATATACATCAAATTGAACGACTCAAACAATAACGTTTCCGACTCAAACGATCAACAATTATCCTAAATGATACAAAAAAAATGGAACATTACGCACCTACAAATAGCGGGGAAGGACTTCCGGGTCGCGACTTAAATTCAGGATGAAATTGAGCTCCAACATAGAAGGGATGATCATGCAACTCAATTATCTGTAAAACGTAAACACCATCGAATGAATAAAGCACAGCAGTCGTCAAAAATGTTAAACCGTGATATTTCCAAAACTAAAATGCCGACCTCCATTCGCTGGCCACTTTCATCTTTTCCCGTGAATGACATGCCAAAACTCTCGAGCTGAGCAATCTTATCAGGGTTCACCTGTACAAATATGCATGTTAAACATAATACCAAATCCACAACCGGGTAGTAAAACCATTTTTTTTAAGGAAAGTACATTACAAATTAATTACAGACCTCGTATCTATGCCGGTGTCTCTCATCGACAAAGTTTGCATTGCCGTATCTAAGATGAGGGAAAAAAGAACACATGAGCCCTGTATGAAATAATCGTTGTTCAATTTAAACACGGGCGCTATCTATATTCTTACAGTTTTGCACTCTTGCAATCCTTCACTTGGAAGAATGTTCGCCTTGAACCAAGCCGCATAGTACCTCCCATATGAGTTTTAGATCCCTGAAAAATTAAATATCATAAGATTTTCGGCCCGAGAATTCACGCATTTACTCCCGGAAAGTGTATACATAAAATCACAGCACAAACCTCAGGCATGAATATAACAAATGGGTCCTTGGTTTTTTGGGTTTCTGAATCAAATTCTGTGCTGTTTGCAGTATGTATTCCAAGAACAGAACGAGCAAACTCAATGACCGCAATCTGCATTCCCAAACAAATGCCAAGATATGGAATTTTGTTTTCTCTAGCATACTTTGCTGCGAGAATTTTCCCTTCAACACCTCGGTCACCAAATCCTCCGGGAACTAGTACCCCATTTGCACCCTGATTTTAAAATGTATCAGGAGTTAGCAATTGATGCATACATCGTAAATATTGGTTGATACATGGACATGACGGTTGACGCTCGAACAAAATGCGTACAAACATATTTGAAAGATTTTAAAAGATATAGTCAAGAAGGCGAGAACACTTAAGCTTATAAAGAAACCGTGTATATAAATCATGCCAAAGGGTATCAAAGAACACTAACCTTGAGTAAATTCCATGCAGA
The DNA here is from genome assembly GCA_019776075.1 of Amaranthus palmeri. NCBI lineage: Eukaryota > Viridiplantae > Streptophyta > Magnoliopsida > Caryophyllales > Amaranthaceae > Amaranthus > Amaranthus palmeri. The sequence continues at coordinate 625,994 of JAAKBH010000321.1, forward strand.
TTTGTAACTTTCAGGGTTCTGCAATTTAAGAAGAAATTTTTTAAAACTTAGGGGCATAAAAATTGAAAGAGCAAGAAAAGCCGGGAAAAGTTCAGGAAATCAGGCAAAGTAAAACGAAAGTGAAATGAACAGTTATTATTACCTCCTCTTTGGTAGAATCTTCAAGGTCACTAGCTGGAACCCAGTCCACAACAAGTTTACGATGGCAAGCAACCGAGGCATGCAAGAGAGCCTGATGATTACGGAAAGCATCAAGTTTAATAGCAGAAGGAATGAGTCATAAGTTGCTTTTATTCAAATTGAGCATCTTGACCACAGATCCAAGTGTCAGTGATGGCTCGTCAATAAAATTTTGTGACACACGGACACACAAATATTTACGTTTTATGCACAAATTCAGAATATTTTAAAACTTTAATGCTTTAGTTTATCACAAATTGTTAAATGAGAAGGTCTGTAAGACCATCTCTATTGGGCTGACCCAAGTATATTTAACAATTTTAAAGAGATTAATTAGAACAATGGCCTAATTATATGATATCGTTTCATGAAGAGACGGTCTCATACAAGACGGACTGAATTATTTATTACTGTGTTGCTTTGAGACTTAAAAGGAAAAAAGCCTAAAGTCTAAAGATAGCAAGTAACAGTGCTCGTTTTACATCAAAATGTAAGGTAAAGATAAAGATAACAAGGAAACCTTGCGCCAGGTCACAATCAAACACATTGTGTTATGCCCATATCATATTGACATGGTCATGGCGACACATGTGCAATGTTGGTAGCATAAGTGGACCCTACACAAGAAACTCTACGAGTGGGTCAACAAAGGACGTTATACTTCCGTATATGATGGATGACTGTACCACAAACTGCTTGTAGTCGGAATGTGAATCCTCTCATTGCAGAAAATATAAGAAACTTTACTATGTGGTCAGAAAAGGCAACTATAGTTTACTGTATGGGAAGGGCCTGAATTCCATTATTGGTGAATGCAGTTTGATTTTTCTCTTGATCGACTTATCAAATAGCTTTCAACAAAAATTTGAAAATTTCATTACCTAACTAAAGTGGCCTACATATGAGGATGGATACTTTATTGCAGTTCTAAAGTGGCAATCAAATCCAAGATGTCACAAAGATGTCAAAAATAACTCCGATCTCAAAAAATAAGGTCAAAAAAATACATTAAGAGTATCCGTACCATTGTCACATGATTCACTAATCTCTTTGCGAATCGTGAATCTAAAAAAGTAAATTATTTTTGGGCAATTTAAAGTCATTTTGAGCGAATCGCGAATTCAAAAAGCGAATTTACTAGCAAATTATGTTACATTGATTCCGTACAAGATGTTTTTTTGAACCCATCCTATAACATGTAATTTAAAGAAGTAAATCAATTACCTTCAGCACAGAGAGATAAGAATCTGAAAGTCCTGTGTACTTTCCGACCATGGCTATCCTCACCTAAAGATTGTAGAGAAAATACAATTAAGTAAAGGCTAAAGATGATCTTACTAATGCAAAGAATATCAACGAGCTAAGAAAAAGTATAATGACAAAGGAAACCTACAGGAACGTGCAACTTGCTACAGAGTCCAGCTCTATGAGTCCATTCATCTAGTACAGGCTCCTTTCCAATGCTGCAAGAGGATGAGTAATCAGATGGAGTTTGATATCATCAAATGAAACAAGAAAATGAGATAATATAAGGGTATAGAACAAACCCATAAAGATCGAAAACTTTTAATATAGCTTCATGCGCCTTCTGATCCTAACAGAGACAAAAACAACGGAAAATTCAGTGAGCACTGCCATAGTAGCGTAAAGGGAAAAAAATTAAAAGAGAGAACCAAAGCGCTTACTCGAAGAAGCAAAGGTATGTGCCAAATGTTGGGGACGTCGAATAGAGTTATAATATTCTCATTCTGCACAAAAGCACATTTTTTAGGAAAGGCTATGAAACTAATGCTAATTGACATAAGAGTCGAATAACTCAATCATGAGATGGGTTTGTTATTAGAAGTACCGGAACATGGCAAAATTGAGAGAGCTTTGCCTTCACATTTTCATCTAGAGGCTGCACAGAAAAGTGAATTTTTAAGCTTGACATCACTTGAGAGAGTATATCTGTGCACGAAGAACAAAATGAAAAAAGATAGATACCATTGTGCTGCGACAAGCCAAAATATCTGGTGTTAAACCCAGGCCTCGTAATCCCCGAACACTGTGCTGTGTTGGCTTTGTCTTCTGTTAAAAGTAACGATAACCTTACGTCAAGTAAATAAACCTTACGCCAAACAGAAGCAAAGATCTAAAGACAGAATTTACTGCATTACCTGTTCCCCAACAACATTAAGCACTGGTACCAAACTGACATGAATAAGGCAAAAGTTACCGGAACCTGTTAAAAATAGAAGCTTAAGTAAACTCTTCCACCATAAATATATCATTTTCAAGCACACAATACTTCCAAGCCGACCTACCGACGCGATATGAAAATTGTCCAAGAGCCTCAATAAACGGCATAGACTCGATATCCCCTACATTATGAAAAACATGTTTCACACTAATTAAGATGCACAACATTTTGGACAATGCAAAATAACTAAGTCTAAATGGGCATATTCAATAATGTACCAATAGTTCCGCCCAACTCAATCACGCAAACATCAGGAGGGCCCTCTTGTCCATCCACTGGTATATGTGCAACACGTTCTATCCAATCTTGAATTTCGTCGGTAATATGTGGAACGACCTATCACGTACAAAGAAAATAATTCAAAGGACTATCTAGTGTCAACAGTAGCAATGAAAATATTGGATTAGAATGGAAAATGACCTGAACAGTTTTACCCAAATAATCTCCCCTTCTCTCCTTATCAATGACAGACTGTCCATGCACCAAAACAAAGACAAAATAATCAGCATCAGTAATATATAATAGTCAAGTGGGTTACTCCATCTTTTGGAAGGTAAGGTTGACTATAAAATAAAGAAACACATAAGCTAATGTCGGTAAATAAGCGCTAAGCTTGCCTGGTATATTTTCCCGGTCGTAATATTATTATCGCGCGTCAGCTTGATGTCTAAGAACCTCTCATAATTACCAAGATCTAGGTCCACCTGTAAAAACAAACCACATTTTTTTCAGTACTATGAAACATGAAATTTGACATAACAAACTCTTTTCTAAAAGATAAAGTACACATCCCATCACTCCAGTGTCATTAAGTTACTATCACCTAAGCTCACACTAAGACGGTTAGCAAGGTCAGATATACACAACCTTACGTCTGTAAAACTAAACACTTGGTTTTGATTGAACTTTTAAGTAAGTTCAAAACATTTAAATTTTAAGACTAGCCCATCAAAAAGGCAACAAACTCTACAAAAATTAGCTCATGAGCACTTGATGATCACAAGTTAAGTAAAGCATCAATATCTTTCAGCTCAAACTCAAAATCATACTATAGAAAAGCTATCAAGTAGCAACTTGCTAATCAGGCCCCACATAGATACCAGCAAGAACAAGGGAAATAATTTTGCTGCATAAAGAAGAAAAACATGCACATTTGAATACAAAATCTAAATCTTCCATCTCTTTTCCCCCCCTTTTGACTTCTAGGAAAAGAGAGATTTTGTGAATAAGAATCTTCATTAACAATTGCCAATTGCTATCTTATTAGGTTCACAATAGAAGTATATCTCTTTCTCCCCCCCCCCCCCCCCCCCCCCTTTATTTAATTAATATAAACTGAATACAACAAAAATCCAATTTACTTATCCATATTAAATAGACCATAAAATCTAAAAAATTAAGCATATTTCAAGTTTCAAAAGATTAAGAATTGGGTCTCGTCTCGATTTGAGCATGTCCCGCTTTTCCAAACCTGGATTCGATTCTCGCTAGCCCCACCCCACCCTTCCCTCATCATAGCTTATAACCAAGTTTCAAAAGGTTATACATCCCATCTGTATACTTTGTAAGAAAATAAAACTATCAATATCATATTTTAAGATGCCTATCCTTTCCAACTACCTTCACTGCCGCCAAGACAAACAAAACAAAATCAAATTGCTAACAGTGTAAAAAAAAAAGAGATAATTAATCAACATCAATATGACTTCAATAAAGTTTAATATTCAAATCATCAAAAAATTTGATTTCTAAACTAAATTAGAAATCAACAATAAAATAAGGTAGTAAATTTTAGCTCTATTACCTCTCCTCCATCATCTAAAACAAATACTTCACCATGCTCAAATGGTGACATAGTTCCTGCATCTGTATTCAAATAAGGATCTGCAAAATCATTAAGAAAAACAATTGGAAACAAATTAATTTAAAACTCAATAAACCAAAGAAAAGTTGTTATAATATATAACATATCACGGGTCTCAACCATCAACTTAAACTGATGGTTTACGGCGTGTGACAAGAGCTTAGGGGTTAAAATCACGACGACACTATTTAAAGTGAAATATTCAGCATCAGGCACGAGGAGACCTGAATCCACACTTCTCGTGCCTCAACCATTAACTTAAGCTTTGGTTGAGTTGCTTAGTACCTTGTAAAATTATGAAATTATCAGTAAAATGAATATATTTTAACATATAATCAAGTTTCAAGTGTTAGAGTATAGTATAACATATTCCTCAACCATCAACCATCAGCTTAAGCTTTTGGTTGAGTTGGTTCCTTATAACTTATATCCCTCCAAAAAAAATTACAACCCTTTTAGTGAAGTTCTAATTCATGCCAAAAATAGAAAAAATCTGTATACAAATTTTTACTTTTCTGGGAAAAATTCCAATCTTAATGCCTGATTAGAAGATGAAACAATTTCATAAACCAGATTCATTTCTCACTCACTACCCCACAATAAAAATGGTGTCATCTGAAATAATGCATCTTCCTCTAAAAAATTTCAGTAAAAATAGAATCTGGCCCTCATAATCTTAAAAAAAAAAAAAAGAAAAAAACAATCACCCACCAAATAAACTCATATCCCATTAATTTCAACCTAATTTCAACACAATTTCAAAAACTTACGTTGAAATAATCTATTTAAAACTCAGCAAATCTGAAAATACACAATCATATTCATTTCCATATACAAAAAATGTGCATTTTCTTCACAAAGACAATGACAAACATGAAAACCCCCCAAATTAATCCCAGAAACATTTGAATTCCACATAATTTCAAAAACTCACGTCGAAATAATCTACTATTAAACACTCAAGAAATCTATGAAAAAACAGAACCATATTCATTTCCCTAAACAAAAAATGTGCATTCTCTTCCCAAAAAACAATCACAAACATGAAAAACCCCCAAATTAACCCCATAAACCTTTAAATTTCAACATAATTTCCAAAACCCACGTCGTATAAATTCAAAAAACAGACGAAAACCCTAAAATGCATGAAAATACCTATTTTAATAGCAGTAACACGAAGACCACATGCTTTAAGAAGTACACCAATACTACTAGCAGTAACACCTTTTCCGAGTCCACTTACAACACCACCAGTTACTAAAACATACTTCATTTTTCCAAAATTACGGCAAAATCGAAGTTTTTTTTCCCGAATTTTGTTGGGTGATTTACTTGATAATTAATGTACGTTGATTCCAATTTATTGTTTGTTGTTGTTGTTGTTGTTGTTGTTGTGAGTGTAGTGCAAGAAGTATATATATAGAGATATAAAGAGATTAACAGAGGATTTGGTAGAAGAGAAGTGAAAAAGAAAGGAGATGATTATGATTTTTAGATAGAGAAAATTGAGAAATGATATTACATTGTTTGATGATCCTAAATCATGGCCCTCAACTCGTTTTTTATAGAGCACCCAACAACTTTTATTTTTATTTTTATGTTTTTTTTTAAATTATTGAGATTATTAAGCAATTGGAAAAATTGACATTAATAATCTAACATTTCACTCGGAATAATTCCATCTTTTGATTATTTTTTAATAATCTAATCTTTGTGATAAATTTTCCCATAATACATTGTATTATTAATAATTAGGTATATACCCGTGCTAAGCACAAAATAATACTCCCTCCGTCCTGATGAGTTAGTAACAAAGAGAAAATTGGTGAATATTAAAAAAGTGATAATAAATGAAAAGAGAGAATGAATTGTGTGGATGAAATTAAAAGAGAGTTAAAATGTATGGACGAGATTTGAAGAAAATGGTGGGCCATAGTCCAAAAATAGAAATGCTGCAATTTAAATGGGACGGACGAAAATGAAAGATGCTGCAAATTATAAGGGACAGAGGGAGTAAGAATTTTTGGAAAACATATGAGAAAAAAATTGGACATTAAAGATTGTTCTGGGAGAGAAAAGAAACATAAACGGAATACATATGAGGCAAAATCAAATATGGGTTAAATTAATTAAGCAAATAACTTAAGTAGAATTAGAATAAAATTAAATTTAAAAACTACCTAAAATAACTAAAGTATAAGTCAAAAAAAAATAAATAATTTAAGTAGAATTAGGCGGGAAAAAAACTCTTAAAATTGTGACACTTATCACATTCTTCTATTGCTTTTGTAGAATTTATGAGATGATGGATAATAATAGGGTGTACTGCTAGCAAGCTAAAATAAAGGCTGGATTATTTATAGCGATTAAGAGCATATGTTAGATTATTAGAAAATAATCACAAGGTTGGATTATTAATGACAATTTGTCCTTATTAATAAGATAAGAAATAAACACAGGTGTTCAGGTCCAAGAATTTTTATTTACAAATTTCTGAATGAAACAATTTATTTTATGGTTAGATTATTTTTAAGAAAATTTCGCGTGATGATCACCCTGAGTTTTTTATTTTTTTAACAAATGTTTTTTTATATGATGACCTTAAGCTTTAAGTTTTTCCATGTGGTAGATAAAATGTTAGGTTTTTGGTTAAATCAAGTATTTATTTCGATTGAATTTCAAAACAAGTGATCAATATTAGGATGATCAATTAGAATGATCACGACATTTTAAATAATTTTCTAATTGCTTTTTGACTTTTTAACTCATTTTTTTCTTCCTTGAAAGATGTTAATTCATTTATTAATACACCAGTCCATTTTATATTACAACAATGGTATTTGGTAAAATGATTAAAGATGGATTAGGTCATTTAAATCCTATGAATGATCTTTAAAAAGAAAGAAATTGTGTAAATGAAAATTAAAGAATATGATAATAATATTTATAATTTTGTTTATGTTAAAAATATACATTTCTCACAAATCTTATTTTATACTTTTTTTTCTATTATATTTTGTATCTTTTTTGTTAAACACTCAAAATTTTTATTTAACCACTCAATTTTGTACTAGACTCTTATATTGTGAAATCAAAGTGTGGGTACTAGGTGTGTGTTTGTGTGTGCACTTTTTAAATTTGACAAAAAAAACCCATATATTTAGCACTAATCTTGTATACAAATTTATATTTTTCTCTTTTTATTTTCACATATTTTTCTTTAACTTAATTTCGTTATATTCTTCCCATTTATTCATAATCATCATCATCCTACTCGGTGTATCGCGTTTATAGAAAAACTATGGACAGGGGTCTGGAGAGGGAATGACGGCAGCAAGTCATACCCATGAAGAAGAGCGCGACCAAAATGAGTCCCTCGACTCAAAAAAGATACGAGAAGCCCCTGCGTCATATTCTTCCTATTTATTATTATATTTTATAATTTTAATGAATAATTCTTATACCATTTATAGCAATATTTGAAAACAATAGTTTTTATCATACACAAAATAATGAAATATCATTAGTTTATTGGAGGTTAATTAAGATGTTATGACATGTGAGAGTAAGTATTAATATGAATTATTTAATTGTACTCTTATATACTCTCAGTCATTGCTCAGATCATTGACAAGATGAACCATAAAAACTGACACTAGCAAAGGAAAAGATTCCCACTTGAGAAATACTTCCTAGGTTATTATAATTAATAAGTAATCTATTGAGAGACCGTCTTTTGTAACGACGATTCTTAAAAGTTCAACCCAAAATTTATATTTAGAGTTTGTAACAATATATATATTTAGAATTAGACTGGGGTTTTGAGAGCCGTTTTTACAATAGACGGTTTCAAGTAAGAATTTGTGTATAATTGATCAATTCAAAAAACTTACTTTGATAAATTTTGGTAATTATATATTATAAAAAAATTACTCTCTTTATTTCTTAAAGTTTTTATGCCGGTTTAATGTATTTCATTTATTGTTTTCATGAAGATCAACATTTATTATTTTTGTCAAGAAACTTTTTGTTTATATAACAAATTTTGGACAAAAATAATACATTTTATTTTCATTTTAATATTTTAATGTTTGTGGTAATTACTTCTCCTCCATCAAAATTAGTATTATTCAATAAAATAATAAATCTACTATCTAAAAAACTCTACTCTTATATTTCTTAAGTATCGTGAACATTCTTTATCAGAACTTCATTAAGAAATAGAGGGAGTAATATTATTAAAATATGTAATTAGAAAAAAAAAACTTAAACGCCAAATAATGTTAATAATCATAATTTAAGAATTACTTAGTGCAAATTACAAAATATTAGGAAAAATACTAGTACCTAAATTCAACCTATAATTTAACCCTTCATCATCATTATTATTCTACCCAGTGTTTTCCGTCCATAGATAATTATAGACAGGATCTAAAAATAAAAAGATGACGGCAACTCATACCCATAAAGAAATTATTCATTTTTTCTTTAAAAATATTAGTGATTAGGTAGCAAGTGGAAGAAGCCGAAAAATTAGCAATGGGTGGTTGGTCTTATTATTAATGTAGATTTAAGTACAAGATTAATATTAGTATCTCGCAATAAGTGAATCTTGTTTTAATTGAAATATATATTACTTTTCTTAATTCAGTTCATATATAATTATATGGGTATGAGTTGTTGTCGTCCTTTCTCTCCCCAGATTTTGTCTATGTTTTCTATAAACGAAGGGTTACGAGATACACTGGGCAGGATGATGATAATATATATATATATATATATATATATATATATATATATATATATATATATATATATATATATATATATATATATATATATATATATATATATATATATATATATATATATATATAGATGTGGGATCAAATGAGAAGGATTTTTGTTTGAGTTTTTTGGTTACTATGTATCCGAAATTGGATACTATGTTATAAAAAAAGAGCATTTTAAAATTGATGTCATAGTTACCTTTTTGTGTAACATAGTTACTTTTACAATTATGCGTTTTTTGCTAAATCGTGACCATAGATTTTTTTATGTATGTGAAATCAAGGGCGTAGAATCCTTCTTACCCTTCTCATTTTCAATAATACCCTTCTCATTGGATCCCTCCCCTATATATATATATATATATGTCTTAACCCTTATTTAATCTCTCATTAATTGTCTTAATAAAAGATGCTAATCTTGTTTGATTTTTTTATTTTGCAACATATTTCCATTACTTAGGTTAGACTTAATTGACTGTAGCTAGATTGTGAGACATTAGTGTCCAAACCTTTGACTTACTTGGATTGTTCCAAATAGATCGGATTGTAATATTTTTCGTTTTAGTCTGTTTATTTAACTTTTTGTTATATGTCTATTTTGAATGACAATCATACCATTTTTTTTTCTTTAATTCAGATTCATAATTCTTTTCTCAATTTAATTATTTTTAATTTCATTTACACAATTTAATTATTATCCTAAATATTTTTCTAATAAGCGTTAAAAAATAAGTTGCTGTAATATTTTGAAACAGAATTAGCCAACATAACAGTTAAAATATGCCTTTATATAATAATTATTGATTAATGTATACGACAAAGTCTAGGAGAAGTATAATTATGGTTCATAAAACGTATAAATACAGACAATTATGAATTATGAATTATGATTGTTGTCTAATGTCTACTCAAAATTAGATCCGAAGTCATTAATAGTTATAGTATCCGGTAAAATAGCAAGTGAGTATCCACTTTCTACTAATATATCCGCCTAGAGGTATTCAAAACAGATCTGATGACCCGATAGACACCCGACTTTATAACCGAATTCGATTTGACCTGACTTAAAAATGGTTCTATAATTATGTAAAAATCAATGCGAACACGAAATCCGATTTTAAACCGACCCGAAATATCTAACCCGAAATCAATCCGATGACCCGAATGAACACCTCTATATCCACCCATTTAGTAATTGATATTTTTGGGGGTTGTGCCACATGGGACTTCACATGGGCTATGTGCCTATATACTTAATACCTCATCTAGGTAAAAATAGGAGGAGTATTGTGGAATAAAAAAAATAAATAAAATGAAAAATTAACTAATTAGATATGAAATTTGTGTCGTGTTGAATTGTTATGGATTATGTCAGAGTAGATTACTTGCCTTGGCAAGTCATACAATGACGAGGTATGTCAAGTTGTATCAGCCATCCCAAACTATTTTGTCTATGACTCAAATTGCGTTGCAATCACAAAACATTTTTTTCCTTTTATATATGGATATAATAACTAATAAGGTAGCTTAGTTGTGGTCATGACTCATGCAGGCCTTGTCAATCTCACAAAACAATGATTGTGGCGCGATTGTAACCCATTTCAACCCAATCCGTAAACATGTTTAATACTACTTTTCCATGTTTAAGTTTTTTCATGTTCAACATATAGTAGAGATGATCATTCGTAAGATTTGGGACTAATGGATTGCTTCAATTCTTGACTCAATCGTCATTGTACTGTCTTTATTCAATTTAGATTTTCAATTCTCATTTGTTTCTCACTTAAATAAAAAAAGTTATTTTCAGATTTACTAAAAATATTTGGAAATTTTCCCTAAATTAAAATAACAAGAATTATATATATTATCCACTTTTTGAATTGAAATAAAAAAGGTCAAGTAGATTAGGAGTCTAGTGCATTAGTCATGGGTCAATTTTTATACAAAAGTTTGGATAACTAAAGAGTAGAGACGACCAAACACCATTGAATTGTTATTTTTTCCCGTTGGTGCTAAACAAAACTAACCTATAACGGCCCAACTAATTAACTAACATTCACATGGAACCATTTATTGTGGTCCCCACTTTATTCCAATTAAATATTTCTCTATTTTAATAAATTTACTTTATTAATAATTAAATGATACAAAAATAAAAAAATTAAATGATAAAATTAAATATTTCTCTATTTTAATAATTAAAATAAATACGTACTTTATATAGTAAGATATTTTTAATTAAGAGAGAGAATATAATGTATAAAATTGATGGAATCATATTTAGGAGAGGAAATATATATGTAAATAACATTTTTGTTTTTTTTTTTTTGAAATGTATATGTAAATAACATTAGCCCATTTAAGATCTAAAGTAAGATGAGCACCATATTATATAATATTCCATTACCTTAAAAAGATTTGTTGTATTTTATATTGGTTATTATAGCATTTTATTAACTAGTTTGATGAACCAAATTCAAATACGTTGTTAGGATTAATTTTATCAAAAACAACTGATTTTTAAGAACGATTTGTTAGTTAATCATTAGATATATGAATTAAACAGGTTGGCTAACACATACTTTGAGAATATAAATTTTTTATTTTAAGACTGTCTTACAAAAAGGGTTAGTTATCTAACCATTTAATTATATTTTTTTAAAAAATGTATATAAATTGTATTAGGCCCGATAACATGGTAAAGTGTCTCATGCATCATGTAATTTCTGAACCATAATCTATGAACCCACAATAAAATTAAATAAATCAACAATTTTTTGTATTTTTTTTTTTTTTGGAAATACAATTTTTTGTCATTATGTGATATTTATTACTTTAAATAGAGCACAATAGCACATGGATGGTCCATGACATTTGCCTAATTTGAGATTTGCATGATAATAATTAGTTAAATAGTTGTGCTTATTAACTCACAAAACGACATGCAATTATAAATATTTCGGGGGTAACATGCAAGAGATGTATTTTTTTAATTACAACATAAGTTGAGAATAGAAAAAAAATCTAGATGAGAATTGAATTCAGCATCTTACGTAAAAAAAAATTTGTATTTGTTCAAACTGAAATAAGATCCAATTCTATAAATGAATTCGAGATATTTCATGATATATGATATTCTAATATCTTTGCAATCGGGTAAATTAAGCGCATAATTATCGCTTATTGGTAAATTTGTCCAGGTCATAATTTAGGTCATATATGATTTAAAATAGGATCATTTACCAATTATAGGCTCTAAGTTTACTCAATTTCAAATAAACAGCTGCGAACTTTGTTTATTACCAACTGCAACCTCCAACTTACCAAACATGACATCGCAACAGCCAAAACAGCCAAAAAAAGGGTAAAAAATGGAGTTAAAATGGAGTGTTTTGGCTGTTTCGATGTCATGTTTGTTAAGTTGGAGGCTGTAGTTGGTAATAAATAAAGTTTGCGGCTGTTTATTTGAAATTGATTAAACTTAGAGGCTGTAGTTGGTAAATAATCCTTTAAAATATTATTATTAACAAAAAAGTGAAAAATGTTCGATAAATAAATGTTCGACTAACCTTATAACATTTCGAGGGCGCTTTATGATTAAGTTGATATAATTATCGGAGTAAAAAACAAAATAAAATCACGCATTGACAAGCAAGAAAAAGAAAGATGGAAGATATGACAAAGGAATCCAAGTGATGAATAGAGCTCTCACGTTGTACTTTATGCAATTGTTTTTGGTAAAAGATAAATTTTGTGATTTTACTCCCTCCTATTCTACCCATTAGTCCCATTGATTTTTTTTCACTATTCACTTATCACTCTTAATTTGTATTTTACTCCTGATCTATAAGTTAAAACATAGTCATGTGGGATCTTGTTTGATTCGTCTCAATACAAAGATTATTAATATCTACTTTTTATAATTTTTAATTCAAAACAATTAGAGATATTAAAGGTTAAAATGTTGTCTCGGCAAGTGTGAAAAATCAAATGGGACTAATGGGTTGAATAGGAGGTAGTATTATATATGACAATAATTAATCACCAAACATGGGGAGTATTATAATTAAGATTAAATAAAGTTATATTTAGTTACTATCAATGTAATAGTTAATTGTGATAGAATATATGATAGAAGTATGATTCTCACAATTAGGGGTGTGCAAAATGAGACCGGACCGGCGGTCCGGGTTGGAACCGGGTGAGACCGGATTTGACCGGACCGTTGGACCGGTTCCATCCGGTCCGGTCTCTGGTTCTTACATTTTCAACATTTCGGGTTTTCGATCCAGTCTAACCCCGGAAAATTCGGGTTGGACCGGATGAGACCGGATGCACATAAAAGTGATTTTGAAAGTGAATAATATTTACGATTATTATGTATATACTTATTTAAAGGGCTTTAAATATTTTATTTTTAACACAAAATAATTTTTTAATTCAAATATTTTAATTTATAATAGTTAATTTGCTAAATTATTTTTAAATCTTCCATTTTTTAATTTATTTTTGGTATAAAAAATTATTTTCGGTCTAACCGGTCCAAACCCGGACCGGATGGAATTCGGGTTAGAACTGGGACCGGACCGAATGGAACCAGTCCGATCTCCGGTCTTAGCATATTTGAGATTCCGGTCCGGGTTTGGACCGATGAACACTCCTACGTCATAACCCACGAAAATAATTATATTTGATCTTTCACCTTTCTTATAGGGTTTATATAGCCTATTTCTGAATTAAAAAAAATATTCATAGAACCTAATTTACTACTGTATCCCTTTGAATTAACATCACGGAGAAAATAAAGTGTTTTTTTAAGAAAATGTGGTAATTTGACAATAAACAAAGGAGATTCATGAACTGTATAAATGAAATTACAAAAAATTATAAGCATGAACTAGATTAAAAGACAGCGTTTTTTAGCTAGTTGAAAAGTTCCTTATAAGCAAAAACTAAAATGAATTTATTATTATAGTTTTTCAATGATTTTTGATTTTTTTACCACTTTAAACAACTAATTACAATCAACAAATAAAATAGCATTTGTCTAATACTTTAATTTGTTAAACCAATCGATAAATTAGCTAACAACTTAAAGCTAACAAATATTTGCCAAATAATTTTATATTATTATAAGATATAGATATATGACAACATATAATTTTTCCTATCCTTATCAATATAACATTGTAATTATAGGCATATATTGTGTGGGGATCTACATATTAAAACAATATTTTTAAAAAAACAATCATTTAGCTAGTGTATAAAAACATTACAAATGTCATAAACTAGATTCCTTAATAATTAATTTTAGAAAATTTTTGAGTAAAAAATAGACTAAAAGATTAAAATATATATTAAAACTAAAAATATCACACTTTTAATCATAATATCCAAGATTAAAAATTTTAATCATACCATGATAATAATTAACTCCTTTCATAAAATTCCAAATAAAAAAATTCCATTCAAGATTTTGAATTGACTATGATTTTGGAAGCATTAGGTCTTTTTCTATATCTATTTCATATTCATTGGGACCCAAATGTTTCCACCTTAAAGGCCATCTAATTTTTTCTTGCAATGTCTCAAAATTTCCAAAAGAGTAACAACCAAAAGTTGGATATATAAATTGAGATGGAAGTTAATATTTCAAAATTTTCTTTATAGAAAAGTAGTAATTTTTTTATTATTATAGAATAGATCGAGATAACTGGGGCAGAGCAAAAATTGACAAATTCCTTGAAGGCCCAGTGCAATTTCAAAAATTATGATATTTTTATAACAATTTTTTATCTTTAAACACTTCACATACTACGTAATCTAATAATGAGGCCTTCATTTTTGGGGCACTGTGCGATTGAACATGTTGATATGCCTAGAACCTTCTATGCGAGATAATAGGGTAATTAATTGAGAATCAAACTTAAAATTTTATATGCAAAAAGTAATGTTTAGTATAATTGAAATAATTAAGTCGATATTAAAAAAAGTTCACTTAAATAGTTCTTTAATTTGACGGTATTTTCAAGAATTTAGGTAATTCGGAGAATAAAAAGTTAGGAATTTTATCCAATGGGAAATGAGACATTAAGTAATACCAAACTCACCATGCACACGTACGTATTTTGATCCCTTCATTAATTTTATACAACTCTTTTTTATCTTTATACTTTGTTATTTTAAATAAAATATTTACGTTTAAAAGTTAAAACATTAAATAATTTATTTACAAATAATTAATATTTATGTGTATTTTAATATATTTGTCTTAATATATATATTTAAATTATTAAATTTAATTTAAAGAAATTCAAAATGAAGCTAAATAAGTGATTTGGATAAAAGAATTAGCCAAAAAAATAAGTGGAAGAAAAAATATAAATGACAATTGTAAAACTTTTAACAAATATCCCATTTTTTTCAAGCAAAAAAAACGATAATTAGACAGAAAACTCGATTCATAGAGATTGCATCCCAAAAACCACGATTCATAGAGGTTAAATCCCATAAAACTCGATCAAAACACACGAAAAATTGTAATTTAATTAGAATCGACCCATTCTTCAGATTTTGGTTATTTTTTTTATTATCTAACAAAATTAAGGGTTGAACACATTTACAAGTAATAACAACTAACAAGTGGTATTATATCTAACATCAATCTACGTGGTGCTGACTTGGTTGTTCACATGTAGATTGGAAAACACATTTATATTTTTTTACGTCTAATATATGTTGAGCTATTCTTGTGAGAGATTGCTCTCCGTGAAACAAACTTAGAATTAAATATTCACATTCTAATAATTTGTATTAATCGATTTATTTTCTAACTTATGTATAAAATGTGTCTTACAGTAATTAAGACCGTCTGATTCCATGCAACAAGTATTTTAAAGTCTAAACAATTAACGATCTGTTTGGTTAGTGGTACTAAATAGTGGTAATGAGAATGATTTATAACGTAAAATTTCATCATAACTTACATGTCTTTCCCAGGGTAAAGAAACTTTGATTACAAAAAAGTTTTTTAGTTCACAAATTTTCATTACCTCCTAATACCTCCTCTCCATTGGTAATACATTGGAATGAATTTTATGAACAAAATGAGACGATTGAAGATTGTCAAGCATGGCTATCAGATAGCTAAAAGATTTTTTAACCAAAATTACACTAGTTTTTCATTCTCATTGCCGCGATGTATTATCACCCACCAAACGGACCTTAAAAACATACTCAATGAAAAATGGATATATATGTAGGACATCCTCAAATATTATATCGATCATTATTTTATCATCAAGTAACATTTTATCTATACATATATTGCAACATAAGATTGATATTATAAAACGATGTAAAGAATATTTCAATAAAATATTAATCATCAAATAGATGTTAGAAAAGATATTTTATTTTAAATTGCATTAAACTTTCGCATGGAACACGCATCAATAAAAAATATATAGTTTTTTTTTACATTTCAAAGCTAAATTGCATGAAATTTTGGATTTTTATAATACGATCATTATCTTTCGTTTTTATTCCGATCCAAAGGAAATCAATTGGATTTTATCTTTTGATCGGTCAAATAGTAAAAAAAGAGTTTGATAAATAACTTTTATGTCAAAACGAAAAGCTAAACATCGTAGCTTTTTTATTGACTTTTGATTTTAAACAATTTTTTCTCTAATAAACAATCAATTACAAATAATATTTTCAAAATATCTCCGATCCGTGATTTACAATTGTCAAACCAGCCAATAGTTTCAGCTAACAGATTATTGGCCAACATCCAAATTCCAACAAACCCAAGGTAAGGTTATTGTTGGGACGATTTGTCTCACATCGATAAATTAAAGATAATGTACACACTTTATGATTTTTAAGATGTTATATCTCTTTGCCTTATTATGAAGTGCGTACATCTTATATTTATCCGATTATATGCTGACATTCACCATAATTTGAATTTATTTTGAAAGCTATAAGGTATAGTAGTACCCCTAGAATGAAACAAACACATTAGTCCATAAACCTAGGAACTTGTTCAATAGACAATAGTACAACCTAAAGTCACAGCAATGTGAACAAGTGTAAGGTGCAGGGAGGAAGATGAACAAAAGACTTACTAGTAAGTGCATTAAGTTGGGTGAGTTTTGGCCAGAGACGTTCATTCAGGTCATCGGGTTGATTTCGGGTCAGGTGTTTTGGGTCGGTTCAAAATCAGATTTTGTTTTCACATTGGTTTTTACATAAGTATATTCCATTTTTAAGTCAGGTCAAATCGGGTTCGGATATAAAGTCGGGTGTCTATCGAGTTTAATTTAGGGTTAAATTAGGCCAAGTACAAAGACTGATGTAGCCTTGTCAGCCATGATTCTAGAGTTTAATATGCTGTGTCGGACATGATTGTATGCTGCATCAGCTCTCATAATTAATGCTGCAATATAATTACACCAACTTCATCTATAGATGTGTTTCAGCATCAGGTAGATTTCGTGTCAGGTGTTTCGGGTTGGTTCAAAATCAGATTTTGTGTCCATATTGATCTTTACGTACATAATTGAAAATCCATTTTGAAGTTGGGTTAAGTCGAGTTAAATCGAATTTTGTTATAAGATCGGGTGAATATTTACTACAACATAATTTGCTTTTAATGGGATATATTTGGCGACATTTAATTTGAATGTCAATATTTTAAATTTCTAATAGTTGTGACATTTATTAGACCTTTTAGTAGCATAATAAAAAATCACACAAAAGATCATCTTTAACTATAGTAACAATTACATATGCCACTAAATATCAACTAAATCGTGTATGTTAGAATATCTGATATGTTGCATCTACCCTTTTAGACCTCGAAGATCTTTAAACTAAAATCTTTTGTATTACTATAAATTAATAGTAAAAGAGAAGTTTCTTAAATCTTAACGTTGATGTGCAAATTAAGAGAGTAATAAAAATGGTTAAATGTTCAAAGCTAATAAGATTTCATTATAATTGTTTGTTTATGTATTGTAGTACAAATTTCATATATCAACACTACTACACTTAACTACTAATTAAGAACATGCAAGTGATGTAAAGTAAGGAGACATATAACATGAATATATATGTTGATATCAATTAATTATTATAATTAAATTAAACTAGCTTATCTAGTATGATACCGTCTCACTATAAAAATAACCTATATAATTAGTCCATTTTTCTCTATTTAATTACTTTAAACTTATAATTAATCATTTTAATACACTAAACGTACATATATCAGCCCAATAAAAATAATTATCTCATCGTAAAACCGTCCCATTTAAACATTCGTACAAACTAAATCATGTTACTCTATGTTATACTAAGAATTCATTTGATTTTTAATAGATGACATAAATTGACACAACAAGATTTGTGGGTTTTAATAATTAAGTACACCTAACCACATCATTTGTAGAAGATTATGTCACATGTAGAGTATTCTTCTCATTGATTAGTATTCCTTTTGTCCCTTTTCAATTTTGTTTGAGTATCTGATGTGCAAATTTTAATTTACCGCAAGCGCACGGTGTACGCGTAGTGCGGGTCGAACACAAGGAGGCGAGATAATTCAAAGTTGTATGTTTTATGATAAACAAGACAAGGGAAAAAACAAATAATATGGGTTTTGTAACTAATCCTAGGGTGCAAAAAACTAAAACAAGTATAAAAACGATGATAAAACAAGAGATGACAAACACTAGGGCGTCGGGCATCACCTAATTCTGACATGGAATTCAATCACTTTCATGATTGTATGAAATTGAGCCATAAATATGAGAGAACGTGATCTAATTAGTCTCAAGCTTCCGCTCTATTGACTAATATCGATTTAAGACCAACTAGCATTAATCCTCAAACTTCCGTTCTATTGGCTAATACTAGAAGGAATTTAACTCAAATATATCTCAATCCTAAGTTAAACCAATTCTCAAACTTCCGTTTTATTGAAAAGGCTAACAAAGATATTTAAATCAAGACTCATTAAGCATAGGTTCAATCATAGACTCAAAACACACAATCAATCAATAAGATATCAATCCATGCTTCAAATTAGGGATTTCACCCTAACCCTAGATAAAGAACTACTCACAATGCATATTAATGGAAAACATATAACAATTGATGAACAAGAACGAAGAACAAAATGATAACGCAAGAAAACTTACAAATCCGAAAGATAACATAAACGAAATACGAGAATTTAAATGCAACAATGGTTCATCAAAGGTTACTTAAATGAAAACTACTCTAAGAACTTGAGAGAAAAAACTAAAAGAAAATAGAAAATAAAATGGTCTAAGACAAGATATAATGTTAGTAAACCGCCATTATATATAATGGCTCCAAAAATTCAGAAGAAAAACCGTTAGAATAAGCTCCGGGTGATAGGCGACGAGTGGCGCATCCCAGGCGACGAGTGGCGCATTTCAGGCGACGAGTCGTCGCTCAGTCTCGGCCTGGCGAACTTTAAATGGCCGCCATTTATTGCACGGTTATCGGATATGGACATATAATATACCGTTGGAAAGCTCTTGAAGTCTACTTTCCAATGCCGCAAACCTTGCATTCATACGATCTCCCAATCAAAAGTTATGGCCAAAAGAGTGAGCATGTATCAAATTTCACTTCAAAACTTTGTCTTTTAAGCACTTTTCTACTCTTTTCTCTTTTGCCCATCTTCATTGTTAAACATCTTCAAGTGAGCGACGATATCTTCACCTATTTTAGGGGTCTTAGGCTATTTCTCCAAGCCTTCACCCTCTTATAACTCCGAAATGTACCTAAAAACTCCGATTTTGCCTCAAAAATCACATAAAACATGGAATCGACCTCATGAGACAAAATATACACAAACAACTCAAAATATACCTAAAAACCCACTAAAACTACAAATAAGGAGTATAAAATGAACTCGGATAAATGCAAATAATTGCACTTATCAAACTCCCCCATGCTTAGCCTTTGCTCGTCCTCGAGCAAATCAAGGTGAAAATACAAGTAAAACAAGGCCAAGACACGGTCTCCCAATCCTAAACTACTTCTTATGCCTCCCTTCCTAAACGCCTCTAATACCCGGTGTTTGCCAAGGGTCCAAATCATTCATACCACTTAACCCCTTCACTTGGCTAACACAACACACACAAAGACAAAAGATATACATGAAAGACCATAAGACATCAAAACATCAAAAAGCAAAAATCCCTACTCTTCAACCTCCTTATGACTCCAAAAAAAAAGAATGTGAGAAATGAAAACAAAAATCTACTACTTATCCCTCCAATTGTGGCCTACCCAAATTCCTTCCTTATGTCTCCCACTTCTTATGTCGCCTCTCCAAACAAAATGAAAAACAAATATGCATTGAATCTCTCTTTTTCTCTCATTTTGCCTAGGGGCCCATTTTTGGGTTTTCACCCTAGCCACTCATTTACTTTTTCAAATCTCACTTGCTCACCCACTCATGACGCTCTTTTGCCTAGGTCGCCCTTTCGGTTTTTCAACCTAGCCGGGTCTTTCTCTTATCAAGCATGTTTTCCTTCCCTTTTTCAATGACAAAACAACGTACAAACCAAGCTATAAAATGAATAAATACAATGCATGATCAAGCTTAGTCTATACAAATATATGGGATAGATAACACGAATAAACAAGTAATGGGTTCCCCCATGCTTTCTTTTCGTGGTGGATGGCGATAGGGTGTTCAGCAACCCTAAATAGAAGGTAAGGTCTTTAGTAACCCTTGATATGACAATGAAGCACAAACATGAGAATGCAACCTACCTAATATGCACCAATGTTGAATCGAGATAACACCATCGATTGCAACACTACCTCTTAAACATGAACACCGGTTCTCCTTATGGCTCCCCAAAAGTAAGAGGCTTCCTATCTTAATCTCCTTCCCCTCATAAATGATCTCACATGAAAGCCCATCAAAATCCCAAACCCCTTATCAACCTCAACCCAACCCACACACACAAAACAACCAACACAACCACAACATAATGTACCACAACAAATACCCAAACTCCATAACAATAAGGCTCAAAATAATGGAGCTCTTGGATCTCGCAATCCAAGAACTATCTTTGGATCAAAGAGGATGGGGGCTTAATTGCGGGTTAAAATTTGTAGCTCAAAAAATCCTGCAGTGGTTAGTGAAAGATGATGTGCGAGAATCTAGTGAGGATAGCTCGGTGGGTGAAGGTGTGACAATATGGTGGAGCTAGAATATAGAGAAAGGAAGAGCAAGGATAGGGATAGAAATATACCTGCAAATGACGACTCGGCGTAGGAGGAATAAAGATAGCAGCAGCAGCTCCAATGAACACTCACTCTCCTTTTGCCTAGCCTCCTTCACAGGTTTATGGCTAGCATTCTCTTTTTCTTTCTTTCTTTTTTTTTTTTTTTTTATTTTCTCTTTTTTTTTTCTTTTTTTTTTTCAAAAAGATACATCTTACAAACAAAAATAAAAATAAAATAAAAAGAAACTAAACTAAAAAAAAAACTAACCTAAACTATCTAGAAAAAAATAAAAGTACAAAATAAAATAAAAAAATCTACACTAACTACACTAAAAAGGTGTAGACTCCCCCCATGCTTAAATTAAGCATTGTCCTCAATGCTTATCAGTATAGCAAAGGGACTAAACCATGAAATCAAAAGCATACAGGTAAGGGAAGTCTAAAAAGGACACTAAGCTAAGAAATCACGGGTTGCCTCCCGCAAGCGCTTTGTTTAACGTCGTTAGCTCGACTTGACTCAACCCAGTTAACCGAGTTCAAGATTGGACATTGTCAGAGCTCTTAGCATCTTATCGAACTCCTTTGAAAAATTCAAACCAAGATGATGGAGGTAGTTCAAAAGAAGAATAGCTACAGAAATAAAGGTGAGAGCCCTTTTTGATTTGTAAAACAGTCTAGCAACATATTCAGAAAAAGCATGCACATTAGTCCAATGTAGCACATGTGGATCATGGTCAAGGAGACTATAACATGAGAGTTTGTCAATAATATAATTATCAGTAATAAAATCAGTATTAACAAACTCTATAGTACTCTTGTGAATTAAAGGTGAAGATGCAACCATAAGGGACCTTTCTTCTTCAACCAAAAACAATTCGAAACATGAAGAAGTCTTGAGATGGAGAAACTCAATATCAAAAGAATTAACCAATGCTAATGTTTCTTCATCATAGACTCTGTCACCCTTTAACATTAATTCAAGTGCATCTAATTCACGTTCCGAAATAGACTTGGAATGACATTCTTCATGAACAAAGTTAGGATGGTCAATGGTGGACTCACACTCAATGGGTGGTGAATGAATGGGAGGAGATGGGGAGACACAATCACAACAAGTAATATCGTAAGACTCAATAGCATCAGACACTAAAGACTCTACCTCCCCATCATCAATAAACATGTTACCAAGTGCAAAATCTCCATCAAGTGATTCCTCTACATCCTCACCAATATGACTCTTATGGGATGAATTAAGATCCTTATTGCTATTGACATTTAAATGCATAATTTCAACCTCTTGCTCGAAGGCTTGAGCACAAAGACTCAAAAATTCATTTGGCGAGGTTTCAACATAAGAATCAGTAGCACAAGTCAAATCCAAAGATTCACACACCATTATAGAAGGAACAATAAATGAGCTATCACAAGATAAATCAATAGGCAAGTAAGAGTTATTAAGATTATCACCTTGTTCGATTGGAAAGTGCAACTCACCCACATTACCCTTTGAAGCACCCTTTGAAGAAAGGGAATCATCAAGCTCAATTGTTGTGTCACTTGTTTTCTCATTGTTCATCACCATTTGATCGATAATTGCTTGAATACGAGCACGACTAGCTGTTTGCTCAACACTATGTTCATTCACTATTGCCTTTAGCTCGATCGTCGTTATGCTAGAATGAGAATTTTGACATTGTTCATCCTGTAAACACTGAGCAGACATATTGCAAAACAAGTCCCAACGATAACTGCCATCCATGTCAAGTATCTGACCATTGCCCATATAGTTGGCTAGACTCCAAGACTCGGGGTTTAACCCCTCTAATATCACATGGCCTAGATCCTCATAGTAAAAAGTGTAACCATAAGAGCACAAATATTCCACATAATCTTGAAATCTAGAGAAATATGAATGAAATTTCTCACCTTCATATTGTGGAAAAGAGAATATAGCCATGCATAGCACCAAAGTATCACTTAAAGTGAAAGTGTCTATGTAAATCAATAAACAAAACAAAAAGAATTAAACTTCGCCTCCCCGGCAACGGCGCCAAAAACTTGATGTGCAAATTTTAATTTACCGCAAGCGCACGGTGTACGCGTAGTGCGGGTCGAACACAAGGAGGCGAGATAATTCAAAGTTGTATGTTTTATGATAAACAAGACAAGGGAAAAAACAAATAATATGGGTTTTGTAACTAATCCTAGGGTGCAAAAAACTAAAACAAGTATAAAAACGATGATAAAACAAGAGATGACAAACACTAGGGCGTCGGGCATCACCTAATTCTGACATGGAATTCAATCACTTTCATAATTGTATGAAATTGAGCCATAAATATGAGAGAACGTGATCTAATTAGTCTCAAGCTTCCGCTCTATTGACTAATATCGATTTAAGACCAACTAGCATTAATCCTCAAACTTCCGTTCTATTGGCTAATACTAGAAGGAATTTAACTCAAATATATCTCAATCCTAAGTTAAACCAATTCTCAAACTTCCGTTTTATTGAAAAGGCTAACAAAGATATTTAAATCAAGACTCATTAAGCATAGGTTCAATCATAGACTCAAAACACACAATCAATCAATAAGATATCAATCCATGCTTCAAATTAGGGATTTCACCCTAACCCTAGATAAAGAACTACTCACAATGCATATTAATGGAAAACATATAACAATTGATGAACAAGAACGAAGAACAAAATGATAACGCAAGAAAACTTACAAATCCGAAAGATAACATAAACGAAATACGAGAATTTAAATGCAACAATGGTTCATCAAAGGTTACTTAAATGAAAACTACTCTAAGAACTTGAGAGAAAAAACTAAAAGAAAATAGAAAATAAAATGGTCTAAGACAAGATATAATGTTAGTAAACCGCCATTATATATAATGGCTCCAAAAATTCAGAAGAAAAACCGTTAGAATAAGCTCCGGGTGATAGGCGACGAGTGGCGCATCCCAGGCGACGAGTGGCGCATTTCAGGCGACGAGTCGTCGCTCAGTCTCGGCCTGGCGAACTTTAAATGGCCGCCATTTATTGCACGGTTATCGGATATGGACATATAATATACCGTTGGAAAGCTCTTGAAGTCTACTTTCCAATGCCGCAAACCTTGCATTCATACGATCTCCCAATCAAAAGTTATGGCCAAAAGAGTGAGCATGTATCAAATTTCACTTCAAAACTTTGTCTTTTAAGCACTTTTCTACTCTTTTCTCTTTTGCCCATCTTCATTGTTAAACATCTTCAAGTGAGCGACGATATCTTCACCTATTTTAGGGGTCTTAGGCTATTTCTCCAAGCCTTCACCCTCTTATAACTCCGAAATGTACCTAAAAACTCCGATTTTGCCTCAAAAATCACATAAAACATGGAATCGACCTCATGAGACAAAATATACACAAACAACTCAAAATATACCTAAAAACCCACTAAAACTACAAATAAGGAGTATAAAATGAACTCGGATAAATGCAAATAATTGCACTTATCAGTATCTTTTTTTTTCAATTGATTTCAATAATTACATAATTTTTCCAAAAATTAGATAATTTAGTATTGATGGAGTGATTTATAGTATGATTTATTCGAGCATTTTCATGTATTTATAGTGTTATATACTAATATTTACGTTACTTATGTTTTTACACTATCAAAGTATTAATTTAATTTTAGAAAAATTAATATTAATAATCCAAAATTGCCATCCGATCCTGTCCATGCAATTCTCTCCTTTTTTTTCATAAAATATCACATTTATACTATTTTTTGTAAATCGTTTATCCTATATAAAAAATTTAATAGGTGAGAGTATTTATGAAGAATTTGGTTGTATAAATTGTGAATCTTGTAACTTGGATCTGATTCCAATTTATAATATTGGCCATATTATACTCCCTACGTTTCTTTATTATTGTCCACTTTTCTTATTTGGTCAGTTCACCTAAATTGTACACTTTCTATTTTTGGTAAAGATTTTTTACCTAAATACCCTATGTTCACACAGGTAAAGACCATAATACCTCCACTTATATTATTTAAAATACCCCAATTACCCCCTTTACAATTATTATAATAACTTAAATATCAACTACCACCTTTAGTCCTTTACAATTATTATAATCATTTAAAATAGCACAACTACCACTTTTTTAATTAATATGCGTGCCCAAACCCAAAGTGAACAATAATTTTGAGGTGGAAAATAAATTTAGCTAAACGTTATGAAATTTCGTTTCGAAAGCATATGTGGTGTGTCATTATTAACAATAATCTAAATTTTCTTGTAGGAATTTGATCCTACGTAGTTACGCTACATTAATGGGAAAATAGTTTTGTCTTTTTTTTTTTTATAAAAAAGGCTGGCCTAATTTTTATTTAATTACAATCGATCTTAATTAGGTTGTCGAAAAATACACCTTTTGTTTTTATTTGTTTTTTCTATTCACTTCTTTTGCAGATTTCAATATAAACTAAAAAGTCTAATCATTTAATGTTAAATTTCTGAAAGTTACGAAATATTGATAAATGCGAAAATATATACCAAGACGAACTTATAGTCGAGATCATGTTATAATAAATTGATCAGAATTCATAGTTAAAGTATGACATTAATTTCAATGGTTCTAATTGAGAAAAACAAAAAGAAATGGAAGGAGTTAATTTTTAGGCTAATTAATTTATATTTTTTGTTTAATCTGCTCACAAAAAAAATTTTTTTTCTGAATCTACCACTGTATCCACCATTCTCGATCGTGTCATGCATATCAAAAATGACATCATATATCATGCATGGAGAGTAGAGGACAAAGTTGTTCCTAGGTTTTAAATACTCTTTTATAACCCATTAAAATAATATTATTCAATTTAAATATACTTCACCCGTTTCATTATACTTGTCGTTTCATTATATTTGCTATATAATTAATTTTTTACACAATCAATTTGTTAATTATCTATGTACTAAACTATGTACATCCAAAAATTATAAAAAGTTAATATTATAAAAGTATGCGATTAAATAATTCTATACATAACTATGTTTTTTCTTACACATTATAAGCAATACATAAAATAAAATATAAATAATAATAGTGAAAATAACCTTAATGTAGCAATTATTTCATAACTGAAGAAATATTAAAGTTTTTTAGTCAATAAAAAGATTTAGATCTATCTATGCACGGGAATACTGGGTATGATGATGATGATGATGATGATGAGTCAATAAAAAGATTTATACAAATCATTTCCCTCAAGATCTTTTAACCTTTACTGAGCTTGATTTATGCTAATTTTCTGATTTTTTTTTTTTAAATAATTTTTTTTAGTCAAATTGAGTATTCATATTTTCAATTAGCTTTTATTTAAAATTAAGAAAGGAAAAATAATAATTATTGGGAGTGAGGAAATAATTTGCAAATATCACGGGAGTAAAACAAGGGAAAAAGGTCAAGGTGATACCCTAACGAACATCGTGGCCCCTACCGTTATTGTCCGTTATTGTTAGTTGTCACGCTACTGCTACGTGTTCTTTTCACAATGGTTTACCGCCTGACGGTTGACCGTTTTAGTTGTACGGCCTAACCGTTGCCGACTATTTTATTTTTTTAATTTTTTTTATTATTTGGATGTACACGTGAGCGGGGGCTACTTGAGCTTATTAGTGATTTGTTTGAATTTGGTTTGAGTTTAATAGTAGGGCGGTTTTGAATATGTACATGGTTTCCGATTATATAAAATTTTAAATATTAGGTTGATATTGGTTTAATTTCAGTTAATCTGTTGAGAGATCGTCTTTTTGAGAGACGTATCTTAAGAGTTAAGCCGAACCTATTAAAGATTATTGTCTACTTATATTATTCTTAATGCTTTGTTACAGTATCTTTAATGTCTACTTTTAATATCTTAAATATCTATTTACATCATTTCAAATGCTTACTTGCAATATTTAAAAAAATATATATATAATGGATCAGCCCAATTAGAGATGGTCTCTCAAAGAGATAATTAAATTACCCTTAATTCAATTTGATTTAATGATTTGTTTTTAGACACCAAATTAATGAAAAATATAAATAAATAGGATTTAAAAATTTGTGTATTTTTTTTTTTACTTCCCCATGTTTAACAGTCACAAATAAAAAGTACTATTGCATATGTTTTGTTATGTTAGTTCCATTTGATTTTTTGTAAAATTTTTAATCATCATTAAATACAGTTTATAAAAATTTATAAAATATATACTTAAAATTACATATATTGAATCGAATATGATAAGATCTCACATTAAAATACTTTAAATTTTAAATATATGTAAGAAATCACATTAAAAATTTTTTCATTAATTATATATGAAATATGTCAAATGTAATCTTCAAAATGAAACCGATTAATATCAAAAAAGTGAAGCTTTTTCAACTTGATAGTGAAAGTGACAATCAATTAATTAATGAAGTAGTAAATAAGTAAAGCTGAAAATGATCATGCATTACGTTGCCTAATTTGTTTTATCTTCATAAAATCTGCTTATAATTATGTCAAGATTTAGCTTATCCTAATTGTTGTCCTTTATGATTAATAATAATATAAATTTAATACTTCTTCTGTTTCTTTTTGTTCTTTCCGTTTACTTTTTGCATAATTTTTAAAGCAAATTTTAAATCTCAATATCTGTAAATACAAATAATAAAAAATAATAAAAAATACATAATAAAAAAGTATACATTAAGACGAATATATATAACGAGATTTCACATAGATATGTTTTATCTTCTAAATATGTGTCAAAAACATTAATCAGATTTCTCTCTTTAAGATGGAATATTCCAAATGAGAAGAACATTAGAGAACATAAGGAAGTATTTTCTCTGTCTCATTTTAATTGTGACTCTTTGAAAGTGATAAAAATTAAGATTATATCATTTATATAATATTTTTCTATTATATTTTTTATTTTCTCTCTTTAACTGTTATTTAGAATTTCTGCATATAAAATATACTCCCTCCTATTCTTTTGTTTTGTCCACTTTGGGTTTTGCACACATGCCGAGGCAACATTTTAATCTTTAATATCTTTAATTGTGTATAATTTAAAATTATAAAAATTTGATATTAATAATCTTTGCATTGAGACGAACAAAATAAGATCCCACATGACTATATATTACTTTATAGATTAAGAGAAAAATACAAATTAAGAGTGATTAGTGAATAATAACCAAAAATCAAAGTGGACAAAACAAAAGAATAGGAGGGAGTATAATTGTTTAAATCAAATGGGACGAAAAAATATTATTTATTTATACTTACAATAAAACAAAAAATTAAACTTTGCCACACTTCACACTCTAACTTGATAACTAGATCATGAGCGTGGCTGTTTACGTAAATAGGTCGGTGAATTAGCTTTTAGCTTTTTTAGTGCGTTTTGTTAAAAATAAAACTCAAATCTTTTAAGTGTATTTCTTATTAATTATTATATAAAAATATAGGCAAATTCAGGATGTTAATTTATGTAGTGCAAGGTGAGTTGAATGTTCATCTATAAATATGTATTGAACTAATGACGACTCAAATGTTCTTTTGTGTTTTAGAAGTATATTTTATAATTAAATATTAATAAGTTTTTAATCATCAGAAAAAATGCAGGTCATCATAGTCTAGAGATTTTCTAGCCTATATTATACTTCAGAAAATTCAAAATATACAGTAAAATATTTTTGATCGTTAAGTGTTAGGTTTTAGCTCAGTACTAAATCAATGAGTATGAGCATATTTGCATACACAGAGTATGATGATTTATAAGAATTGTTTTGCTCCTAAATCTAAGTATCATTACTTTGCGTCTTTAAATTTATCTTATTTTTTATGAGTTTTTTTTTCAAATGAAACGAACTTCGACGAAAGTGTGAGTAATTAATATCATATAATAAGAAAAATTAATTAATAATCCCAAGATCAATTATATATGGTTGGAAAAACAAGCCACTAATAAAATGCATGTAGTTGAAATTTCTATGTTATAAGATTCAAACATTTATTTCATTACATAAGAAGTCTTACCAAAATATGACCTAATATAAGTTGAGCCTAGTCATGTTTGTGTAGGATGTTATCATCAAATTCACATGTATTTGACTAGGTATCTAATAGATCTAACTAACTTATTGGAAGTCTTTGGTGGATAAATTGACCTCTTGAATTCAATGGATTTCTTGTTTTTCTTCCTTGTCTTAATTTGATACTTTAATTAGGTGAAATTAAGTTATAAAAATGTAATAATTAACTCTTAATATCAAGGGTTATAGACATCTGCAAGATGTTTAATTGTATAAGTTTTTCGAAATTAAAAGGTGTTAAATACTAGTAGTTTGTTTGAGCTTACTCTACTTTTGCTCTAGCTTAATACTTGTGTTTTAGGTCCTAAAATTTCAAATATACATAACATGTCATGTATAGATTTTCAAAAAATATTGTGTATGTTTACTTCGGCCCTATTATGAGTGATTGTTGAAAATAATTTTATCGCATTTTTCACTAGAATATAGTATAAGAGTCTAAATTTTGATTTGGGTAAAGAAACGAAAAGAGCAAGAGAAACTATTGATCTAAGGAAAGAAAACACAAACAACGGCAAAACTCACGATATAATTATAGGGTGTGAAGAACACTCATTTTTACATGTAAACTGAACCAAAATCGATTATAATTTGTCAATATAATATTTTACACAATATTTAATATTTTTACAAAATTCTTTATCAAAAGAAATTGGTTTATAATCTAACTCATCAGCTAAACAGACTTAAACATGCATAAAATCTGACTGGAACCGATCAAATTTTGTATATAAGCTTGGTAGACATTCCACATGAAAAGTAGGTATCATTCAAACCCACAAGGGATGAAGATAATGATACATCATCTAACATTCTAAATGGAAAAAGTTTATCATTCATTTCTAATGTTGTGATGGAGAGATATGATGACTCCAACAACACATTCATTCTTGTCATATATCCCCATTATCTTTCTTTCCATAATACAAGTTTCAACCTTATAATTTTGGAAATCAACCTATATTTAAGTGCCACATTAACATGGTACATTCTTTCATGTCAAAAAAGATTGCATAAAATTGAGCCAAATCACAAGCACAAGAAAAACACCAATATGGCAATATATATACATAGATGGCTCATATGTATACAAGTGTCTTCTTAGATTTACATCCTTTAGCTAGTATGATCATATGACACATGTATAAAGTATAGAGAACATATTATATTGAATTTATGGAATATTCTTTTCAAATAGGAGTACTTTTCATTTGGTAGCTAGTCTCCTCAAACAAAAACATATAAAAATAATAATTAAAAAACTTTATAATATGATGATAATGGGTTGTTTCACAAATGGTTCTTGGCTGTTTTAGTTGGCTTTTAATATTATTAAAATGGTTTTTTTGTTGGCTTTAAAGTTAGCTCCATCGATAAGCTATAACTGTTTAAATATACTCCTCCAACTCAACCAAGTTGTCCCATTTGAGTTGGGTACGGTTTTTAATTAAGAGTGGAATGGTAGGGTATTTTAATTGATTAAATTAATTGTAAATGTAGTAGTTGGGTATTGGGAGTAGTAAAAGTGGGGGTAGTTGGGTATTTTAATTGATTAAATTAATTGTAAAGGTGATAGTTGGGTATTGAGAGTAGTAAAAGTGAGGGTATTTAGGTAAAAAAATCATTGCCAAAAAATAAAAATAGGACAACTTGAGTGAATTGCCCCTAAAAGAAAATGGGACAACTTGGTTGAGTTGGAGGGAGTATATTTGATAATGTTATGTATTGGATGTTGGTTGTTTATTACAGAAAAAGGAGACCAATAAGTCAAAAGCTAATAAAAACATATAAGCAATCACTTTTTTACTTCCTCTGAATTTATAGTTAGTTGCAACATATCGTGATATTTCTTTTCACAAGATGTTACCATTTATAGCAGCTAATAAAAACCAATAAAAGTATTTATTTCACCTTAAAAGCCAATTTTTCAGCTCGCTGAATAATTTTTGAAAATTATATTTAATATGTAAATATAGACCATAGGGCCTACAAAATTTTTAAGATGACCTTGTCAAGGTCCAACAAGAAAATGTAGTGGGGATTAAAATGTTGGCAAACAAAGGAAAACGCAATGATATTTGTCGATTTTTGTAATAAAAAAACTTTGACAAATTCTCAAACAATCAACATATCAAAATGAAAACGAAGGAGATCTTTCTACTAAAATAAGAGAAGGAAGAAGACATATAGATAATATGAATATATGATAACATAATCATATTATGTAGCTAGTATTATTTGTAGTCAAAAATCAATGCATATGATAAAAAATAAAAAGTATAACATATTATATTTAATTATAACTATTATGCTGGCTTTTGGTTAAATTGGATTTCTGAATTCTGACATGGTATTTGAAGTCAATGTATAAAAGGTCTCAAAATTGACTTTCATTTACCCCTTATTAAAAATACTAGAACATTTACCAATTACCACCATTGATGAGTAAAGCTAGTGATGCATTCACATTTCTAACTCAATTTTCATGTATCAATGGGCGTGGTATAAACTATAATATAACATATATAAAATATATCATGAGCCTTTAAACATGATCATAAGTTTCTATGTTGCATTCTTGAAATGGTATCAGAGCGAATGTAAAGAATGGTCATGATTTCTATTCCCAATCCCACCCGCCCCTCATTATTTCACGTGAAAAATGTAGAGCCATGTTATATATTTGTTGCATCTTTACTTATAGCTTGCCTTAAAGGATTCTTGTGTGAGAGGGTTTGACAAAGTATAAAATATATTATGGCCCTTTAAACATGAGTTTAATCTTTTAGTTAAGTTGGTTTCTTGATGCTACAACAATCGGCATAAACTTATGTTTGAATTGATTTTTTGACATTTTACTTTTATATTTGTCACAAAAATAGTATTATTTTGAAGATTTGGAAAAGATTTTGACAATAGGAAATGGAATTCGTTCCTTGAATAGCATAAGAATGGAATAATAATTAGTTGAGATTTTGTCAATAAAATTAAAGTTACTCTTTAATAAAAGGGTATAATACGTTATTTTATTCTCTAATTATAAGTATAATAATATTCAAGTCTCACCATTTTCCCAAGATATAAATAGGTGGGACCGATAGACTACATATTTCTACTTTCTTGACCAAACAAGAGACTAATTTGCTGGTCATGGTGATGATCATGGTCATCAGTTAGAGTTTGAGGAGAAAAGATAGCTAACAGACAGACTATACTTAATACTTATACTTCCTCAAAGAAGAAAATTGAAAAAATGCGCGCAATCGATTAAAGCCCAAGTAAGGAGACTTTAGTTATTATCCATAAAAAAAAAAACACAAATTCCTGTATAAAACGGTCTCACCGTGAGACATACTTCAGACTTAAGGTTAAATAGCCCAATAAAAGAATTTTTATGCGCTTCTTATTTTGGAGTTATATCTACAATTAGACGATTTCATATAAGACGGGCAGAAAAAACAAACCATTCCCATCCCCTAAGGCCTAAACCCTTCTGCCAAACACCCCATGTATTTCAAGGCAGGTCATGCATGTGGTTTTCCATACATGATTTCCCCACTTTGTCCTTTTGATTATTGTTCAAGGGTTTGTACTCTAATATATTTGAAAATATTAAGTAAAATTTAACTAAACGAAAATGTATTGAAAAATTAATCAAAAATTGTATTGATGATTATTAATGAAACTTAATTTTGCTAAAAGAACTAATACTCCATCTTTTTTTTTTTTTGAGATTAATTAATACTCCATCTATTTTATATTGTAATTTGTTATATTTAATTAAAAAAAAATCTTATACTTTTAATAAATTAAAGTTTAACAAAACAACATAAAATCGATAGAGTAATAAAATATGAGATCAAAATCACTGCATGTCAACATCAGGGCCGGCCCTGAGCAAGGGCAAGAAGGGCTTGCACCCAGGGCCCACGATAAAAAGTAGATAACAGACTTATTATGAAAAAAAGGGAGAAACATATCTTTAAAATAGGAAAAAAATATAAATCAGCTAGTCTCCTGAGAGACCGTCTTTCTAAAAGACGTTTTTCAGGTCTAGCCCATTAAAGCTTGATATTTATTTTTACTCTACATTTTTCTTTACGGGCCAGTTCAATTAGAGATGGTCTCTCATACAGACCGTCTCTCACAAGAACTTGTGAATATAAATATTTATTTACACTCTAATATTTTTTAAGAAAATAATTCATATTTGTAAATTATAATCATTTAAACTTCTTTAATTTTAAGATTTTTCTATATATGTAGTCATCATTTTCACTTCATTTTCACAACCATGCATGTGGACATGCTTACAAAAGTGAAGCTAAGATTTCTTCAAACTTTCTCAAGAATTCTCTTGGATAAGATGAAATTGACCTTTAGAATAAATCAAAGTAGGGCCAATTTTTAATTCCAATTAAGAATAGACATAAAAGTTCATTAATTCTATATTCCAAATTGATGGATTTGAAATTCAAAAGTGTGACATTATTCTTCTAAATTGAATGGAAATGCTGGTTTTACAGAAAAAACTTAATTGTGTCGTATGACGTTTAGTAAATACAAAAATAAAAATCAATTTTAATACTCCGTAAATCATATATTAAAGATGATAACGCTGTTACATCTGATGTCGTCTTCACGTACGGGCAACAGTGGACATCTGACTCCGCCGCTACATGTAATATTAGACATATACTCCCTCCGTCCCTTATAATTTGCAGCATTTTCTATTTTCGTCCGTCCCACTTAAATTGTAGCATTTCTACTTTTGGGCTATGGCCCACCACTTTCGTTTAATATCTCATCCATACATTTTAACTCTCTTCTAATTTTATCCACACAATTCATTCTCTCTCTTCATTTATTACCGCTTTCTTAATTCTCACCGTTTTTCTCTTTGCTACTATCTCATAGAAACAGAGGGAGTATGCAATAAGAGCATTGCACGTGTTAATAAATATATGCATTGAAAGATGATAATCTAAGATGACATAAGACCTAACTCAAAGAAAAGTTGTTATCCTAAGCAAAGAAAAACATACCATATATTTAAGGACAAATTAGATGTATGAAATTATATATATTCTTTGATTGTGACATGAAAATCCAATTTGGCCTAATTTGTTGGTCCAATGAAGAAGAAAATATTTTGGTATGGGATATGTATAGAACCACACCGTCGGCATTAATTTAATTAATTACAATATTGTTTCGTTAAGAAAATGTTTTTTATATTGCCTAAAAAATTAGGCAACTAAATATTTCCCCTTCAATTTAATTAAGTCTATTTTGTAAAATGATTTTTAAGTTTTTTTTTTGTTTTGAATTTTGACTTTTTAGTTGGTCAGATAGCTAAAATCTTTGTTTCGTACATGACTTTTAAGTGTGCTAAAAAGCTGACTTTTAAAGCAAAATCAAAAAATACGTTGTATATTGTTTTTCATTGATTTTTGTAGTTTGACTTATATTTGCTAAGATAAAAAAAAATCCTGAAATCTTTTTTTACATGACCATTACAGTTCTAATTACCAATTAAAAATACATTTTTACGCTTTAAATTTGCTACTGAAAGTTACATATTATTAAAGAAATATCTCTTTCAATAGCAATTTTAATGAACAGAGGAAGTATATATCAATTTAATTATGTTATCTACAATTTTTTTTTTAAAATTATCTTCGTGTAAGAAAAAAAGTTATGACCATGGGATTAATCTGAAGCATATAAATTTAATTATGTTATCTCCAATGTCGCTATATTTTAAATTTCTAGGTATATGTAGTGGATTTAATCATTTAATGATATTTATTAAACCCTTTAGCAGCATAATAAAAAAATCATACAAGCTTTTTGCGATGTATGATGACATTTCACACAAATGTCACTGTAGACAATAGTAACAATACTTATGTCAATAAATGTCAAATAAAGTGACACTAAATCACTTTATAGTAGAACTTATTAAAATAAAAAGCCAATAATTATTAACATTTATTTTATGTCACTAAATCCTATACCGCAAAAAGTTATTTTTGTCGTAATGCCAACAAACGTATAATTGACGCATCGAGTTATACGGAAGCGAGGATTTAAGGGCCAAATAATCTTTTGCCTCAAAAGGTTTTAATGTCATTTATATTCGCCACAATTGAGCTAAAAATTGACAAAAAAAAAATCAATTATTCTTATAGTTAACTATCTGATAGAATTTAGAAAATGGGTTTGGGCAATCGAAACAAGGAGAAGAAGAAATAATCCCCTCATAAATTCAAAGAAAGTTCACTACTAAAACCAATTGGTGATAGTAGGAGTTACTCCTTGAGTTTATGAAGTGATGCATACTCTTTTCTTTCTTCGATGTGGGACAACTCACATGTGGATAACACATGGGCACTTGAACAGTATCGAAGTAAGACAAAGTTATAAAAATGCCCTTGCATAAAGCCCTATATTTGTAAAATTCCATAAAGTACCAATTTTATGAAACCCTAAAATGAAAAGAATAAAATTAATATTCATAAAGTATATAATAATATAATATGATTTGGTAAAAAATGCATGTGAATGGTATAGGTAGCCATGTGAAGATGAGTAAGAATATGTCTAGCCAATTGAGCAATTAACCGACAAATTTTCAGTGCTATTAACCAATTTGGGAACATTTGATTTAAAATTAAACTATTTTCTTAGTTCATTCATAAATAGGTTGTACATTTGATACACTTGTATTTTATATATTTTTTGTTATTTTATATTGTGGTAAGTTTTTTTAAAGAAATTATATATCTAGCGTGGGATCTTGTAAGATTCAAATTAAAATGTACTTTTTTTTAGGAAAAGATTTTTGTATTACCCAATCAACGGGATACGAGGGAGCTAGGACCTTTAGGTTTCCAGCGTATTTCCAAA
The DNA here is from genome assembly GCA_019776075.1 of Amaranthus palmeri. NCBI lineage: Eukaryota > Viridiplantae > Streptophyta > Magnoliopsida > Caryophyllales > Amaranthaceae > Amaranthus > Amaranthus palmeri. Next base: position 662,408 of record JAAKBH010000321.1, read on the forward strand.
ATGTAATAATATTTCAAAATGTACTTTTTGAATATTAAATTTTTATTATTTTTTGTATACATAAATTAAATAAAGATATTGATAATTAAAATTTTCATTCGTAAATATTTTCTTTCATTCTATTCCCTTTGATTTTTTTGTATCTTTCCATTTGAAATTCGAGAAGAATTAAAACAAGTAAATATTACATACTAGGTACTATGAGAGATGCCAAATGAGTAAAATAACGTAAAACAATAAGGATTCAATTGATTAAATTGTATGTGTAAAAATGTCATCATTAAATCTCATCGGTTATGTTTAAAGTTAATACATTGGAAATTCTATAGATTAGAGTGTAATGAAGTGGAATAATTTTCTAGAATTTTAATTGGTCACTGAAATAAAATAATTCCAAATAAATGAGAAAAACATTATATAAAATTTCAAATGGGGAATGTAAGAAGAACAAAAGAAAACGGCAAAAATAATAAAACTAACGCAGCACTTGTAATTTTTACCCCTGACTTTGTCTTAAAATATAATTTTCAACATTTTAAATTTTACTATAATTATTAGGATAAATGGAGATTAATAATCTCAACTTTGCGTGATCCGCTCAAAACAATTCCAACTTTCGATTATTTTCTAATATACCTAACTTTGCCACTTTGTTGCTCAGGAAATACCCTTTAATATGGTAACCGATTATAACAGGTAAATCACCTTTTTTGTCATGGAAATAAGAAGGATAAATGGAGATTAATAATCCCAACTTTTCGTGATCCGCTCAAAACAATCCCAACTTTCGCATATTTTCTGTTATAACCGGTTATAACAGGTGATTTACCTGTTATAACCGGTTACCATATTAAAGGGTATGTCCTGAGCAACAAAGTGGCAAAGTTAGGTATATTAGAAAATAATCGAAAGTTGGGATTGTTTTGAGCGGATCACGCAAAGTTGGAATTATTAATCTCCATTTATCCTAATTATTATGTGTACATAATTTAAATCTTTCATCAAATTACTAAAAATTATTTAAAAAGGAGATGAAAATGTATGTAAATTGTACAAGAATATAAATAAGTGGACATCATATTCAAACCATAATATAAAAAGAAAAGGAAAGGAGAAAAAAGGGAAGTGAGTATAATTGTTAGTCTGGTCATTAAAAGCAATGCCCCCATGTGACTCCAAGTCATGGTAGTTATGGCAGTTGGAGGTCCCAATAAAATACAATTTTTGTACTAATTTTTCAAATTTAGTAATAAATGTCCCTAAGAAAAATTACTACTCTAAGTAAAAGAATTAAAGGTATTTTGAATATTGGTTATTAGTTATTGACGGTTGATTTAATGATTTAATTGACCAGAATGATATTTTATTTGGTCGCGCTCTACTTATAGGTATGATCGAGCTGTTGTCGTTCTTTTCTTCTTAAATCGTGTCCCTAGTTTTTTATGAGCGGGATACACTGGATAGGATGATGATATCATGATTATTCTTTAAATATAAATATATATAAAAGTACATTAGTAGGTAAGTATATGAAACAATTTTGCAAAAATAATAGTAATAAAAATAAACCAAGTGTTAAGATTAGAATATTTTTCTCAAGTTTTTTGGGAATGATTACAGGTTACACTAAGAGAAAGAGAAAAGTTAAAATAAATATCGAACCTAAAATATTCTATAAAAATGATATTTGTTCTCTATCCAATTGAGATAAGTTCATATTTATATGAAAATATGAAATAATATGAGGATAGCTTGTTCATCATGATAATAATTTTGCTTAATCCTTTGTAGAAGTATACTTTAATTAATTATGTTTTAAGATTTAGGAGGTTTTAATTTAGAGAATCAAATTTTTAACCACCAAATAAATATTACCTTTTTCAAATAATTATAAACTAAATAGTAAAAAATATTTAAATTAGCCAAAAGCTAATTATAAATTAAAACAAAAAAACTATTTTGAGAAATTTTCTTTTTATTGACTTTGGGCATGTTGAGCCATATATTACTTAATAAAAATCAATCATAAATAATTAATTTTATTAAATAATTTTAGTAACAATTATCTTAACGATCAAATATAGATTTATATATTTTTAAAAATTTTATTTGGTGGGTCCATGTACATTCAGTCTATTATATAAACTAGTCTTATAATAAAACGATCTCATTATTTTTTAATTTTATAATAAATGAAGTATTTCTCTAGGTTTAGTGGAAACAAGGACCACGTAAACAAAGTGGTATAGTAGTAATCTTCTCTTAAAAGTTGGTGCGTTTTGGATTAGGTTGCTTTTCCCCTCTCATTTTTTGTCTTTTCATATCTTTTTCAACAACTTAAGAAAATATTATTAAATCAACTTAAATTTTTTAAAATAATATTATTTTGGTGAAGTGGATTATATATTTATAAGGTAACTTAATTACTACACCAAAAAATATCGTGGGTGAGACTTGAATTTAAGATTTTAATTTTAAAGATACAACATTTTATATCATGTTTTTATTATCAATAGATTTGGGTATAAGTTGTCGTCGTTCTTCACTCTCCAGACCCTGTCATAGATTTGTATGAGCGAAATATAATGAATATAATAATGATGATGAAAGTTGATTTTTATTTTTCCGTAGAAACGGCTAATATTAATAGATTTTTTAATCAAATGATCTAAATTATAATCTAAACAAGCTCGAGGCTAAATTATCTTTTTACTCATCTCCAATTTTAATTCTAGAATACTCATAAAGATCATCTTATAATATAAAGCCTAGTTATGTGAATAAGAATTTTTTTTTTAAAAAAAAAAAAGTGAATTCTAACAAAGATGAAGGATAAAAAGAAAAAAGAAAAAAGTTATGTGAATAGAAACATTCACACTATATTTTGAAAATGAAAAGCAACTTTTTAGTTTTAATCACATAAATGTGAATCCAACAATCTTTGGGGAGACATATAGTAACACTTACTATTATTTAAGATATCCTAAATATACAAAACTATATATTAACAATAGAAAATAATATTTGTAAAGACATTTTGCCCTAAAAATTTCCAAAAAAATAATACATTTTTGAGAAATTCAACACTAATGTTCAATAAATAAGATGAGTAATTTGTGTTTCTATTTTCTATAACCCATATATGGAGGTGGCTTATGATTAATTAGTAAGGCAAGGTGGCCCAAAAGAGAGGTCCATGATTGAAGTAGAAAAATTCTAGTAAACTAAGAACATACCAATGGCCCAATTATTATTATTATTATTATTATTATTATTATTATTATTATTATTGAATTTGAGGGTAGATCAGAGAATCTCTAAGTATTAAGAGAAAGGGATTTTCCAATGAATCTCTATGATTTTTTTTTTACTAATGTACAAGATTTATGTATATCCATTTTCAGGGGCATTTTAAGAATCGAACTCTGAACCTCGCACCTGAAGCGAGAATCAGACAATTAGACCAAATCCCTAACACATAGATTATAATACGATGATACGGTGATACAACCTTTATTTTATCACTGATTTTTAACCAAAATGTGTAGTTTGTTTTGAAAATGAAAGATATTGTGATTGCTTCCCATGTTAGTAAGGTATTAGACTAAACATTTAAACTCAATGTATGATAGATAACTGGTAAATCATTATCATCATCATCATCCTATTTAATGTATTTCGCTCATAAAATAACTATGGGACTAACTAGTAAATTAATATGTAAAATTAAAAAGGTGAAAAAAAAATTATGTTGGTCAGTATAACCACCAAATCAAAGTAGCAAAAAATAATAGATGAATGGGGCATTCCGAGAATCGAACTCGGGACCTCTCGCACCCAAAGCGAGAATCATACCACTAGACCAAATGCCCTGTTTTGTCATAGCTTGACTTTCGTACTTTTTGAAGAGCAAAAAGAAAAAAAAAATGAAAAACAGAAACTAAAATGGGGCATTCCGAGAATTGAACTCGGGACCTCTCGCACCCTAAGCGAGAATCATACCACTAGACCAAATGCCCATTTTTGATCTACAGTACTTCATTTACAGTAACTAAAATTCCACATTTTGTTAAAGTTAGATTTGATGAATTATCGTCTTCCTTCCCTTTCCAGATCCCGATTATAATTTCTATAAGTAGAATATATTGGGTATAATGAAATATGATGACTGATGTATGTCTTATTTTGTTTGCATTAATCAACATTTTAATCTAAACGGCGTTATATTTGGTCTCGAAATAAGAAGTCCGGATTAATTATAACTATTTAAGCAAAGCAAGAGGAAAGGAATTTATTTTTCTATATAGATGATGAGATTCGAACCTCGATAATAGGAAAAGCCTCAACCACCAAACGTCCAGAGCATTTGGTCTAGTAGTATGAATCTAATATTTTTGATCCATTCAATTGTTTACAAAGACCTGCACTAAAGAAACGGAGATCATAATCTAGGTTCAATTATGGAACATTTTTCAGAATCCAACTCGAAAACTCTCGTACCCAAAGCTAGAATCTTACAAGTACACCAAATGTTTATCACACTTTTCTTTTTAGTCTGTCTTTTTATATTTTTTTTTATTTTGCTACAATTTTTTATTGAAAATATCAATCACTTTTTTGTATTCTCATGTATACATTTTTATCCATGGCAATTGTTTAGAAAAAAAGAAGGAAATATAGTGCTTGTCATCACCATACTATCACGCTCATGGAAAAACTATTCTCATGGTTCGGGAAGGGAAAAACGACGGCGAGTCATAGCAACAAAGAAGAATGCAATCAAAGAGTCTCCCGGCTCGAGAAATGTCTTCCAAGAGTAGAAACCTGCAACTTACAAATAGGTTAAATAGAATACATACAAATAACCAACGTAGGGTAAATTAAAGAATTGAAGCACTATATTTAAATCAATATAGTGCTTGAATTCTTAAAAAATCATTTCTCCGGTACAAACTAAAGCTAGCTGAAATGCAAATGCACAAGTACAATGGGAGAAAAAATATAAAGAATAGGGGCATTCCGAGAATTGAACTCGGGACCTCTCGCACCCTAAGCGAGAATCATACCACTAGACCAAATGCCCTGATATGGTATAACAGAATCTCTTACCAGTAAAAATGTGCATCAAATTAATATAGCTGGGGAAATAGCAAAATGTTATAAGGACATCAAGAGAAAATGATAAGGCATTTGAAGGGAGAAATTAAAATTTATATATGAAAAAAAAATACTTTATAGTTAATTTTGCTAGATGATAGATAAAATTGTGAGATGGTCTAATATATTAATCTATTTAAAATAACTACGAAAAAAATAATAAGACATCAAATAAGAACACAATCTATACTGATACATTTTTTCCAACTAAATTAAAAGTTAAAATCAACACCAATACATAAACAAAAAGAGTCAATACTCCCTCCAAGTGTGAAATAAAACACATCAAAATTTCAAAAGAAAAAAAATGTATCTTTAATTGTCGTAATATCATTAAGCGACATCAATCTCGAGCTTCTACTTAGACGGAATTTGAGGGGTCGGAAACCGAAAAATACATGATCCTTTATCCTTGCCGATACTTCAATAATTTGAATGCTCTTCTTACGAATGTTTCTTTTACTAATATGAATGAATACATTCTCATGAAAATGGTATCATCTCCAAGAGGTTGATCACCAAAACTTACATGTTCACTAGACTTGGAGATTGATTTTTTCTTCACCGGTGAAAGTAGCGAATTCGATGCTCTTTAGAGATATCTAATCTTGTTGTTGAGCCTTGAAGACATTGTAGGCGTTTCATGAAACGGATCCTGAAACGACAACCATTTACGATAGGGTAAGAATTAGAATACTTAAAAGCATCATCAAATTTATACGTGTGACGAAAAATCAAGCCTTAAACACAACATATGGATCGAGCGCAAAGTCTATACTTTCATCGGCGCAGTTATTACTAACCTGTAACTAAGAAAATCATTGGGAGACTACACATCCACAATTTAAAAAAAAGATCTTAATTTTAACGGTGGGAGACTAAAAATATAGAGCATAACAGCACAATGGTGTCGAACTCATCTCCAAAGCTTAGTACCGGGATCAACATCACCTGAGTTCATGCCATAGAGTATATCCTGGGATAGGATAGGAAGACCCCTATGGACCATATAAAGAATAATGATAATAATGATGAGTTATCTTTCTAAATGTAGCAAAATTGCATAATTATTTCTACTGTAAAGGAACAAACCGGCCCCCAATAAAACCTTTGCTCAAGAATTTCAGCTAAGAGCATGCCTTATCAGTAGTATGAATGATCTTCTTCAAGCTTAACCCTAAAAAGCAACAACACTATTGACAATGTGTGCATTAATGTAGTGTTTACGATTGACCCTATCTTATGCCCTCGAAATCATTCATAACTTTCAAAATACATAAAAAAAAAAAAAAAAATCAACCACCCTTCACATTCAAGTACTTGGAAGTAGTTAGCAAGAGCCAAGAAGCCTAAAATAAACAATTTGTTAACATCTTTCCCAAAAATTTGACTGCATTAACTGTTAATCTCTTGCTTGGTTCTTGTGATGAGTGATAATGTATAATGATGTGAAAATATCTCACTGGTTGACCCCCTATACTTCCTTCCGTCTTCTTCAGTACCTTAGTTCAAATTCACCGTAGCACTAGCACCTGGAATGTAGGACAGGCAGTTCTACCAGCTTCTCTTCTCACAAACTATGAGGGGGCTAAAAAACCTCTTTCATGGTAGTATTCATGATTACACCACCATACCTCCTTGTAAAACTAAGCAGTTATAGGTATATGCTAAACCAAAATCCAAGTACAAACTAATGTCGTTGCGTTGTCACTTGTCATGCATTAATTATAATCTCGATATACATGAACATTCTATTGATACAAGCAAAGATCTGACAAAAGAACGATTTGGGCAGTAAAAACAAGGAGAATTTATTAGAAAAATACTCCTAAAAATGAACAAACAAAATAAAGAGAAAAAATTCAAAATCTAACTAATAGGGTCTAGTGTCCCATACAGAATCATATTCAAAAGGGAGAGCAAATCAAGGAAAGCCTCCATAGCATCGACAACGCCTATTCATCCGCAAACTAGAGTCATCCCCAACTTGGTCACTGAATTTTCTAGCTAATTTTGCAGTAATAAAGCTAAATTTCACATATTAATGAACACTTGAAGAGCATTTAGGCCCAAAATTGAGATTTTGGTGCAACCCTTGTAGCCTCATTAAAGCCGTTTAGAAAGTATTACAATTAGTTTTACAAAATATTGTATGGCATTGTCGCATTGATGGAAATAATTGAATCATCCCTATGTCTTCACCCTCAAAAATTGGTCACACTACGGGTGTGTTTGGTACGCATTTTTTTTATCAAGAAAGGGAAACGGATTAGCAAATCCATTACTTTGTGTTTGTAAAGATAATTAGGTAATCATTTTCGTTTCCTTTTGGTAATTGATTACTCCAACTTGTTTCCACTCTCAAAAGCTCCAGTAACACTTTTTGTAAAGAAATGTTTATGATACATAATTATACCAAACAACTAACAACAATAACCCTTATCATTTCCCTTACCCCTCCCTTAAGAGTTCCCTTTCCACATTCTTTCCACAAACACCCACTAAGAAACACCGCATAACAGAAACAATCACCACATTCATGTAACTAAAGGGCATAATTAGAATCAAAACACACATATTGAATATAATTGAACTCCAACAAACAATACAAGCCAACCCTATCAAATACAATTATACAAATCAAAAACAGCTAGAGTTAAATAGCAAGATGCAGCTAATCAACAACAGAGCCAATTACTTGTAAGCAAATCACAAGAATCACTAAAAATATCCAATCTTGCAATCAAAATAAAAGAACATAAACCACAAAGAAACATACATTGCTATTAAGCATCACCACCATCATCCTTGGCACCAAAAGGATCATGATTAGGACCAACATCTTCACCAATGGTACGCTGCACAAGCCTCTTCAAATCAGTCATAACCTTAGACTCACGTTTTGCCTTTTCTTCATAGTTAAACATAGCCAAAGCTCGCTTATCTTCCGCACTATAAACTTGGTTTTCTTTCCTAATACGAATTGCATTCATCCTTTGATGTCTACTACCACTCATTACATACCCAAGTGACTCAAACTTTGAAATCTCATCAGCAGAAAGTCCCACTTCTCCACGACGAGGAATACGCTTCCCTTGTTGAACATACTGTGCAATAGCATCACCTTCACCGGGCCTAAGTGCACCTCCATAACTAATATGACCTTCAGCTTTTGGCAATGGCTGCGGCCCAACAGGCGGCTCGTTCATCAACGCCGCAGCTTTCTTTTGAGCTTCTAACATCTCCTTGTACTTCAACAATTCAGGATCAACCTCATCCATCATCACCTTCCCATCATCTAATTCATTCATCTCATCTTTTTCACCACTTTCACTATCATCCTTCCTCTTCTTACTGCTTGCCCTCTTCTGTTTCGACCTTGGTTCGTCTTCCTCGCTTTGGCTGTCATCTTCCTCCTCGGAATCACTGCCTCTTCTTCTCCTTCTGCTACTTCTACTCTTCCTCTTTCTACTACGCCTGCTCCTTCTTTTCCTCCTCCCCTCGCTTTCGCTATCACCATCCTCAGAATCATCGGATTTCTTACTCGATTTCCTCCTCGAACTCTTCTTCCTCCTCCCCTCGTTTTCGCTATCATCATCCTCAGAATCATCCAAATTCTTACGCAATTTTCTCCTCGAACTCTTCTTAGTTCTCTCCATGGAATCACTGTCATCATCCTCAGAGTCTTCTGATTTCTTACTTGATTTTCTCCTTGAACTCTTTTTCTCTCTTCTATCCTCGCTTTCGCTATCACTATCCTCAGACTCGTTAATTTTCTTAGTCGATTTCCTTCTTGAACTCCTCTTCCTCCTTCGTTCCTCACTTTCACTATCATCAATCTCAGAATCAGTCGATTTCTTGCTCTTTTTCCGCCTGGAACTCCTCCTTTTCCTCCTCCTACTTCGTCTATGATCAGAATCTTCCGAAGATTGCGATTCAGAACTCAAGCTTTCCGATTCCGATTCCAAACTGACCGAATTTAACCTAGATTTATTCTCTCTCCTCAATTCACCACTTTTTTCCAATCCCTCGTCTTCTTCAACCTCTTCCTGATCATAAAACGCGTCGTTTTCTGTACGCGGAGGACTAGGCGTAAGATTCCAAAACCAATCGCTTGTCGATTTCCGCAATTTTTGCCTCTTCAACCTCCGATACTCTTCGTAAGGCAACCCTCGTAACTCCTCGTCGGATTCATTCTCCGGAACCCTACCATTTACCTCCCTCCTATAATTCTCCCTGAAAGGTTTTCTGTATTCGGGGGTCTGACTCCGACTCCTTCTGCTACTTCGTCTTTCATCGGGAGAAATAGAACGGCGGCGACGACGATGCTCCGGTGAATATCGGCCATAAGATGGACTGCGGCTTCGCCTGCGACGATATTGTTCGCCGGATTCGTCGGAATCTGGCGAGTATCGGCGATTATGATGATTTGGGATTTCAATTGTGGATGTGGGTCGACCCATGATTTCCGAAAGTTTCTCAACAAGAAATGATAAACCATATATAGGGTTCTAAATTTCTATTTTCAATAATGCCCATTAAAAATACACAATAAAATTTCTTTTCAAAAAAAAAATACACAATAATTTAAATTTCGTATATTTATTTATACTTTTTTCAAATTTATTTTATTTTTAATCTATAATTTATAAAATGCTCATGTGGATTTTTTGATTTGATTCAATGCAGATCATTAATATTTAAATTTTTACAATTTTAATTATGCACAATTAAATATATAAATGACCAAATTATTGTATTGGCAAATACGTCTAGTTAAATAGAACTATTAAGGTGAATAAGATGGAGTATTTTTTCATAATAGTTGTGCGTAAAAATAAGTAATTAGACTAATTTTAAAGTAGTGTAAACTAACGTCAATTAATACTAAAGAGTAAAGACCCTTTAATTTATAAGCTCTCGTGCGACTGGGCACCTTGCACACATCCAAAATTTCTATGTGTTCTTGCTTTGAATTGTCCGTGGATGGTTATCTATTGGGAGGACCATCTTCTTTGTCCTACAAAATTAGACTTGCACAACGTTTATAATAAAAAAGAATTTAAATTTTGGTAATAACATCTCATCATAAGACGTACTCTTTATATAGATTAAATAGTAAATTTAATAAAACTATTAGTATAGATGCTTCGTGTTAGCTAGTCGTAACTCGTAAGAGACAATCTCTTATAAGCGAAGTTCAAAAAGGAAATTCTCTTCATATCCGGTAGTGGTGAGCAAAGTCAAATGTTTATCTAAAGATACATTTAAAACATATAAGTGATATTTGAATTTTGCAATTTAAATACCCAAATTTGATATTTGATATTTTTTAATCAGTAGTTCGATATCCTTAAGTTAAATTTACAAATAATCAAATATTTTCAAATTTTGAATCATGCATAAAAACTTTTAATTAGGTAATATAACATTCAAATCGGATATTAAATCAAATTATCAAATTTTTGGATTAACAAATAATTTTGTTCAATCTTAATATATAACACAAGAAAAACAAAAAAAAAAAAAAATATAACACAAATGTGATAAAAGAGTAGCTGTTTAATAATTGTATTAGTTGGGCTTTTTAGCCCATGTATAAAGAGTGTCTCACAATGAGGTTGTCTCACACAATAATTTGTGAAATAAATATCGTTTTAAGAGAAATTATGAGATCAATTTTCATCGATAAAAAATTATCGTTTACTTTAGAGAAGGAGCAATTTTTATCAATTCCTTACAAACCCTTATAGTCAGAGTCAAAGTAATCAACCCACATTTTGCACGTAGTTAGGGCCCTGATGGTTAGGAGGATAGCGGACAAATCATACTCTTGTCCCCTCCAAGGAAAGAACAAGAAAAAATGAAAAATACGCGAATTCAGTTTATCCCCTTAAAGATAGGTCCTTACAAAAAGAAGAGTGAGTGACATAACACTCCTGGTAAGACACCTGCAGCTTACAACACATATTTAAACTGCAATTGAGTCGTGATAACCATTGAACATAAGGGGCACAAGAGTAAATAAACAACTAAAACAATGAAAAGAAAGGAGAACTAGTATCATTCTTACACAAATTCTTGAATGAGACGGTCTCACGGTGAGGCCATCTCTATTGGGCTGGCCCAATATACATTTTTTTTTGTCTTAGAATGATTAATTTTAACGTTAAACTGATCACTTATAATTTTAATTTTATCACTTTTTATAATATTAGAGTGCTTACTCATAACCTTAAAACGATTACATATGATCTTAAAATAGACAATTGAAGAAACAGGCCATCTCTCGAGAGACTGTATTTTGTAAAGACGACTCTCTAAAGTCCAGTCCAAATCTATATTTAGAGTTGTAACAATACATATTTAGAATTGAACTGGGCTTTTGAGAGCCGCCTTTACAAAAGACGGCCTCAAGTAAGAATTTATGTTGAAGAAATAGAATATTGTATGAACTCGTCTCATGACGAGACGGTCACGGTTTGATATAAGACGAGTTGCCATTCTTATCAGGGCATTTGCAGTCTTACAAACCCTAATACAACAACAGCCCAGTTTGAAGCCCAAAAACAGAAAGACCCAAATCATACGAAATTGAAAACACAAACACAAATACAAAAACCTAGCTATATCGGCATCATTCTATTTCGTGAACCCTAGAATTTGGAATAGCGGCCGCCATTGGAGGAGAAGTGAGGGGAGAGATTTAGAGTGTAAAACAACAATGGCGGACAAGGCAGTAACTATCAGAACTCGCAAGTTCATGACTAATCGTCTTCTTTCCAGGAAGCAATTCGTAAGTATTTTTGTTTTCCGTTGCCTTTTCAATCGAGCTGTAGATTTATCAAAACCTGATTGTTTTTTGATGTTTTTTGTTCACATTTTAGATCATTGATGTTCTTCACCCTGGCCGCGCCAATGTTTCAAAGGTATCAATTCTTTCGATATTTTTTAAATTTGTAATTTACTTTAGTTTTTTTACTCCTATTAGATTACTTTACCCTAAGTTGCTAGATTATTGAATCGCGTTTGCTGCGTTGTGTTTGTATGTCTTTTAATTTGTTGAACAAAAATTCTGGTCTTTGTTAATTTTGTGGTTGATCTAGGTGCTTACTTGAATTATGTGTCGTTAATAAGAGCTGGTAGAAGCAAATTTGGTAAATTTAACATATTTCTGACATTAATGTCGTTATATCAGTGATGGAGGCAAAATTTATAAATTGAACCTAGTTTTTTTTTTTCACACATAGTCAACATAATTTATGGAGAGGAGCTAAATCATGAAATCCAAGCTGTTTTTGCCTTGAATTGTATCTGTTTTGTAACAAGGACAAACTCAAAGTACCATAATGGTGACAGAATTGTTATCTAGGTTCTGAATATTCTTAGCTAGTTGTGTACTTGTGTGTGGTTATGAAGAATAGAAACGTTTATTTTATGGCTGGCTTGTAAACCGTAGGGATGATGGTTGAAAGGATCAAAATTTGAAATTTTTTGAGTTTTCAGTGAATGGTTGTAAGCTGTAACTAAAATGTTGCATATATTAATGTGAACTTTTCCTACACGGTATATTATCATCATACTGATGGACACTACATTGTTTTTGTTACTGTATGCTTTTAAGCGATTTTTGACGAATCCTTGAACCATGATGGAAGTATTTTTCGTTAAAGGTGTAACTCATCTTAGAGCATCCGTACTTCCGTAGGCGTGACCAAATAGTTCTAGTCTTCCTATTCTTTTAATTCTGTTTACTCTTACATTTGGTTTTGTTAATTGGTCTTCACAAAGACCAATGGGAAGAGTAAGACCAATTTTTTCTATTTTCTCATCAAATTAACTTTGAACTGTATCTCTTCTCTACTGTCAAAGTGTCTGGTTACTGCTAACTACTCTCTTAGAGATGGCACTCGTCTTGCTGATATTCGTGATGCTATTTTTTTTACCGGAGAATAGTGAATGACTTTAGCTTTACCAAGACCTTATGCCCCTATAACCCTATTTCTTCTGAGGACATGGGTGCATTTCCATTTGAACAAAGTCCTAAATCCATTTCTGATTAGGAAATGAACTGATGTCCATACTCTTGTTAGTTTTTTAGTGTTCACTAGTCATTATTTGCTGCTGATGGCTAATGTACATAATTGTGTCCTTTTTGTATCAATATTCTAAATATTATTCTTCTTAGTTTATTGATATTATAAATTACACTGAGTTAACATAGGAAGATATTTTTTTTCGAATTATTTTAGTAATGTGGACAGTTTCTGTTAAAGAGTGCTGTAGCTGTGTTGTTCCATTCTTTCATTTGAGATCTTATCAGTTTGCCAAATTTTCTTTCTTTTGAAGGCTGAGTTGAAGGAGAAATTGGCAAGGTTGTATGATGTAAATGATCCCAATTCCATTTTCGTCTTTAAGTTCCGCACACATTTTGGAGGTGGTAAATCAACTGGGTTCGGTTTGATTTATGATTCTGTAGACAGTGCAAAGAAGTATGAGCCCAAGTACAGGCTTATCAGGGTAATTATGCTGATACTTTCTGTTGTCTACGTGTTGTGTTTCTTTAGTATCATTCCATTGTGCTTATTTGTTTCTCTATTTCTTGTTCGCTTGCAGAATGGATTGGCCACCAAGATTGAGAAGTCAAGAAAACAAATGAAGGAGCGAAAGAACAGGGCCAAGAAGATCCGCGGTATTAAGAAGGTAAGACTGAACATTCAGCTGTCTGATTTCTCATACGATAATATAACATTCAATTGATACCCATTCTGCGCGTTTTTTGTATTTTCGGCAGACAAAAGCAGCAGAAGCTGGCAAGAAGAAGTAAGATGTCAACGAAGCTGACGATGCTATATACACCGGTGGAGCAATTTCCTTTATGGTTCTATTGTCGTCTGTCCTCGCTGGTGCTCTTTCTTGTTTACCCTGTTAGCAATAGTAGCAATAGTGAAGGATTTTGGGACTAAGCTACGATAATGTTTTACTTTCAACTTTTGTTAAGAGTTTGATCAAAGTTTTGTCCGGTTACTAATCCTTTATGATTATTTAGCTTTATTTACTTCTATCGGAGAAGCAAAAGCTGCGATTTTTGCTCGACTGTTCTTATTTTCGATCATCCCCAATTTTTTGTTTGTACCGGACAAAATTTATGTTCACATTTACGTACATGAACGCAAATATTACCTGTGTGACGGATCATACGACAACTGATGCAAATTGATTGGGGCGAAGGGAGTAGATTTTAATCAACATTAAAAACTTTAAATAAAAAAAAATTCTAAATGAGTTATTATGTCGACCTGATTTATTGCAAGTCAAGTTAGAATTATGATTTTCAACCTAATTAATTAAACGAGTTAGGTTTAGATCGAGAGATTTTTGACTTCTTTATTTTGACGGCTTTAACTTTTTTACCACAATAGTAAATTGGTATTATTGCTCTTGCATTTGTGTATAGTGTGAATTGAGTGCTTCACAATCGAAACTTGTGCCAATAGAAGTATCTTTTGTGATCTGCTATCTTTTGCCTCCATTTACAAACGCTTCGTATGGAGATGATCAATATCAAATCTATGATGTGTTGTACCTGTGATGTCATGTCATGTCATTTTTAAGAATTAATTTTTATTTTTTTATTTTATCTACAAATTTAATTTTTTTTTCATTTGTTATTTTTGGCGTTTTATTTGTTGTGTTTTTATAAAGAATTTTTCTATACATATTATAAATTTTAGACAAAAATAATTTTATATTTCCCCTTCTTTTCTTCTCTATTAAGAAATGTTATCCGAACATAATAATAGCTTCAAATGTTCAAGATGTTACGTCATTAGACTTTAGATTTTGAGTTGCGAGTCGTTCTATTAGATTGACGACTCTATATTTTGTATGTTTCATATAAGAGTGTATAATCAGGTGTTAGAGTGAGATTCAGATATAACATTTCTAGTTAGTTTTAAAAGTGTCTATATGGCTTGTCTTATGAAGCATATCATAGATCCATAAACAAATTGTTCACTGTACACTGTAATCCTTCAACAAAAAATTGAGTAAATTTACAACTAATGTATCAACTAATTAGGACTCATTAGTTATATGATTCATTAAATAAAAATGGTATGTAATTATAGTGTTAAGTAACATAATATCCAAAAAAAATTCCCATAGAGATGGAGTCATACTTAAATTTCGACTAGTATATGCTATTTATACTGTAATCTTTAAAAGTACATACTTCGATCAAAATGGTTGAAAAGTACATACTAGTAATAATAATCATGGGTTGAAGATCTTATTGGATTGATTTCAAAATTGCCTTATGCTTAAGTTTTAAAATCTAAGGGGATCAAATATGTTAAAATGGGTTTGAAATTTGGATATAAGTTTAGTATTTTTAGCCCAAAACCTACCTCATTCCTCTTATATACATGACTAAGACCGTCTCATTTATTTTTGGGCCCCAAAGCAAAAGATGAAAAAGATCCCTAAAATTTAAGGCATAATAGATAATATAATATTAATTTATATAAATTTTTTTATATAAGTGTAATTCAAATTGATTTCACTTTTATATATAAAAATAAGTGTTTTGGGCTTTAACAAATTTGAAGCCCTAGACAGCAGCCCGTTTTACCATTGCTAATCGAGGGTCATGAGCCCGACCAATATTGGACCCTACTAATACATGTTTTAAATGTACTTCAACCTCATTTAGACCTATGAAATTTGCATATTAAGAATAATAAAGGTCAAAACTAATTTAAAATTTGATTATAGCACCTAAACTCACTCGATATTAGTGTAACAATATAGATCTTATAAATATATGTATATTCAAAATAAATAGATTAATGGGCATATATTTAACTAAACTCAATCCAATTTGACTTATCCAATAAAAATTAAATATTAATTATTTATAAAGTACTCTTTTTAGCTTTTATTTGACCAACAAACTAAAATTCAAATGTTAAAAAACACACAACAAAATCCATTTAGTCAACCCATCCAATATGGTATCATCATTTGTCAACCTTAACATAAATACTAAATGTCAATTTAAATTGAAATTGGGTTCTAAATATCTAGATAAAACTCTAAAAGGGTCCCACAAAGGACCAATAAATATTTAACACCATTTTTTTTAAAGGTCTTCCGAGAGACCGTTTATGGTAAAGATGACTCTCTAAAACAACCCAGTCCAATGTTTAAAAGCAGTTTTTATTTATTTTATTTAAAATATTGAAAATTAGAAACTGATTTTATAATTGAGTTGATCCAAGATGAGCGGATTATGACTAAGACCGTCTACTGTAAGAATTTGTGTTTTTAAAATTTCAATTTTTTTAATCAATAACCAAGTGAGAGACAAAAGTAGGTTAAGAAGATGGAGCCAATTTTGGCCAAATAAGAAGTTGGAGGGAAAATTGCAAAATTAATTTACAAAAAACACAATGTGAATTTACAAATCTACCCTTAATTTATTTTTTTCCAATCCCTATTTCCCATGTATACAAGACTTAAGAAAACAGTAGTATTCTAAACAAACACTAGGCATTTTGCCCAATTTCAGGAATCCCCAAAACACACAACATAAAAAAAAAAAAAAAAAAACAGCAAAGAAAAGCAAAAGAATCCTTTTTGATTTAAACCCACTTCCCAAAATCAAAAACATTAAAAACCCATCTTCATTCTTGACATTTTTCCCGTCTCCTTATTTTTCTCTCCAGAAATTTGAACCGAAATTTGATGGGTTATTGATTTTGTAAGTCAAGGTTTGATTCCAAAGTTTGAATCTCTTTTTGTTTTGGTGCATTTAAATTTCTGGGTTTTGCTGCATTCGTCTTCTGCTTTATGGGATTGTAATTTCAGGTACTGTTTTTGGTGCGAGATTTCTTATTTTTGTTAGTTTAATTGATTTTTAATGTGGGTTTTTATTTTTTTTCAATTTCAGGGTGTTTTGGTGTGTTCAGATTTGGGGTTGTAGAGGACTGATTGAAATTTGGAGTATGCTGTTTTAAGGTTTGATTTTTGGACAATTTGAACTCAGGTAATGGATTTAAAGGTTTGAATTTTTAGAGGTTTTGGTGATTTTTGTTGGGTTTTTTTGTAGTTGAATGAGATGAGAGAAGGGTTGAGGTCAAGTAGTTATAGGAAAGAGGATGGTAAAGTTGGGCTTAGTCATAGTGATGGGGATTTGAGTAGGGTTAAAATTCCTGATTTGAATTTAGAGGATAGTACAGATGAGGCTGGGAATGAAGGAGGAAAGTTATGCAGTGAAGTGAATTTCATTATTGGGAAGTCAAATGGGTTAGTGTGTAAGAAGGAAGGGACTGGTGAGGATGAGGGTTTAGATATGGAAGTTGAGAATGAAGGGGAAAAAACTGGAGGTGAGGAAATTGAGGCTGAGATAGGTTTAGAGACTAAAGTAGGTGATGAAGATAAGAAAAATGATGGTTGTTCTGGCAGTATTGGTGAAGAAATTGTCGTGGGCGGAGAAAAAACGGAGATGGGAGTTGAGGGATTGAATGGTGGTGTTGATTCCGATGATAAAAGAGATGTGGAAGTGAAGAAGGATTTGGAGAGGAGTTTTGTTAGTAACAATGTTGATAGTGATCATATGGTTGAGAGTAGGGAAGAGGGTGTGGATATTGATCGTGAAGTTACTAAGGTTATGCCATCTCTTCACAGTGATGAAGATGATAGGAGTGAAAGACTAAGATTGGAGGCTAAACGGGGCCGAGTTAGAATTTTGAGATCAAGAGTTGTGCCTGCTAATGGCTTTGGAGAGGAAACTGATGAAATGGGTGTTAGGGTTTCACATAGGAAAAGGAAGAAAGGAGCTGATGATGAATTGGGAGCGGAAGCTGTTGACTCTGGAAACATGTGTGATAGTGAAAAGAAGAAGAATTTGGTTGATCATCCAGAAGTGGTGTTTGGTGAGCCATGCAGTGTCCAAGCTGTGTCTGTTACTGAGGATGAAGATGTGAATAATGAGTCTGTTAGACGTTCACGGAAGAAGAAGAAGCGTGGAAGGCCTAAATTATGCCGAGGTGGTGCTGAAGAGGTGGAAATTCCGGTAATGGATGTCAAGGCTGTCCTTAGAGTTGAAGATGGGGATTTGGACGAGAAGTCAGCTTCTTGCTTAAAGAAGAAGGGTGGTCGGGGAAGACCTAGGAAGTACGCTAAGTGTGTTGAAAATGATAAGGTTGTTCCTGACAAGGTCGATGATGAAGGTAAGATAGTTCAGTTGAGTGAAGATCTAAAGAGATCAGCTTCAAGTTTCAAGAAGAAGGATGGACGGGGAAGACCTAGGAAGTATGCCAGCAGTGTTGAAAAGGCAAACATTGTTCCTTACAAGGTTGACGATGAAGACGATGAGTTGAGTGAAGATTTGGACTACAGATCAGCTTCAAGTGTTAAAAAGAAGGATGGACGAGGAAGACATAGGAATAATGTTGATTCTAATGGAGATTTGAACAACAGATCAGCTTCAAGTGTTAAAAAGAAGGATGGGCGAGGAAGGCCTAAGAAGTTTGCAAATTGTGTTGAAAAGGTGAAAGTTGTTCCTGATAAGATTGATAATGAAAATAAGATAGTTCAGATGAGTGTTAAAAAAAAGGATGGGCGTGGAAGGCCGAAGAAGTTATCAAATAGCGGTGAGGATACAGGTATTCTTGATAAGATCAAAATTGAAGCTGGTGAGGTTAGCAAAAGGTCTGTTGGAAGTTCAACTCCGTCTCGCAAAAGTGTTAGGCAGAAGAGATCTATAGATTACTGTGAAGAGGAAGTTGTTGAAAGGAGGAGGAAAGTTTCTTTTTCTGAAGTTGATGATGATGTGGCTGAAGTTGATGAAGGTACAAGGAATAAATCAGTAATAAAACCGAAAAAGGGCAAGCGTGGACGACCTAAGAAAGAATTAGGAGACGGAGCAAGTCCAGACCCAAGTAAGAATGACAAGGATAAGCTGAAGGATGCTAGGAAAAATAAAGGGGATGATGTACCCATGAAGGAAATTCCGTTAGATTTGAAGGGAAACATAGCTGAGACCACTTCTAAAGGTGAAAAAACTCCATCATGTGATAAAAGTTTGCCTGCTAAGCGTAAGAAAACGGATACACCTGGGTCTCTTGCTGCTGAAAAGAACTCAATCCGAAACCAAATAGTAGATATGCTTTTAAGAGCAGGATGGACAATTCAACACAGGCCTAGGAATGGCAGAGAATATAGTGATGCAGTATATGTGAATCGTGCAGGAAAAACTCACTGGTCGGTTACTAAGGCATACTTCACACTTCAGCAGGAAGCTGAAGAGGGTAGAACTGGTGATCCTAACTTCATCTTTACCCCATTACCAGACGAGGTTTTAAGCAAATTGTTTAGAGTTGTATCGAAGACAAGGTCAGACAAGAACAAGAAGAAAAATCAAAAAGGGGATGATGATACTTCTGATGAAGATGATGCTGGAAGTAACAAGAGTTCTGCAAGGCGCAAGGTTGCTTTGAAAAGAAAAGTTGCAGTTCGGAATGGCACACCTGGTAGAAGACGGTGTGGCTTGGTGGCGCGTAGATCGAATCAGGGTTCGAGTTCAGAGAGCAATGAAGCTCTTGCTCCTGTTGGAAAGCACAGTATTCTTTCTTGGATGATTGATTCGGGTACCATTAAACTTGATGGAAAAGTGCATTATTTGAAGTGTAGTAAAACTAAATCTGTGTTCGAGGGAAGCATTACAAGAGATGGAATTCGTTGTTTCTGTTGCAAGGAAATAATGTCTGTTTATGAGTTTGAGAACCATGCAGGGATCAAGCTTTGTAAACCCTATGAAAATATGTACCTGGAAAGTGGATCTTCATTGTTACAGTGCCAATTGGACTCCTGGAACAAACAAGAGGAGACCGGACGTTTGGGATTTCACAGTGTAAATGTTGATGCTGATGATCCAAATGATGATACGTGCGCCATCTGTGGGGACGGCGGGGACTTGATGTGCTGTGATGGATGTCCATCTACATTTCACTTAAACTGCTTAAATATAGAGGTACTAATTGTTGTTTTCATCATATTTTTACGTGGCTGCATTTTTATATGCTCGTTTCTAGTGTGATTTATTATTTTTCTTAAATGTATCGACTGGTTGGGTCATTGTTTCTTTTTCTGGATTGCTTGAGTAGGTAAATCTTTGAAGATGAAAAGGGTTATTTTCACTATTAGCTTTTTGAGCATCAACATTATGTGTGTTTTAGTTGTACCCAGGGTGTTAGTGGAAGCAGAAAATAGTCACTTTTATATGGATGTAATACATTCTTGTCTTACATATGCAGGAATTGCCTTCTGGTGAATGGCATTGTGCTTATTGTACTTGCAAGTTTTGTGGTGAATGTACAGCAGCGGCTCAAGAAGATGATTTGGATGCAGTCTCGTCACAGTTGGTTTCTTGCAGCGTGTGCGAGGACAAATGTACCGTTCCACTGTTTTGTGTACAATATTTGCTTCATATCTCTGTAATGAGCAGCTTTTGATGATAAGCTTATGCTTTTGTTACTGTAGATCACAGATCATGTATTAGTGAAGAGGATGATGTGCGTGTCGAATTTGGAAAGCCAGACTTTTGTGGGAGGAAATGTGAACAGGTTTTCTAACCGCTTTGTCTATTTTTAATAAACTCCTGCAGCTTCTATAATGAAGTGCTTCCATGGGGTTGTTCTTACAAATTTTAATGATTAACTATAGCTAAGAGCATAATCTCGGTTCCTCTTACTTTCTATCGATATCTTGTGTACAGATAGCCGAACAGTTAGATCATCTTTTAGGCGCTAAACATGATTTGGGAAATGGGTATTCTTGGACTCTACTTCAACGGTCTGACCACAGAGCAGATTATGTTACCGTAGTAGCTCAAAAGATTCAAAACAATTCCAAATTGGCTGTGGCTCTCTCTGTTATGGAGGAATGCTTTTTACCTATCATTGACCCCAGAAGTGGCATCAATATGATACGTCATGTCGTCTATAATTGTGGGTAAGAACTTGTTGCTTGTGCTGCTTCTTTTTCACCCTTCCGTTTTTGCGTCTTGAAATTTTTTATCCTTGTATGCTTCAGGCCATATGAGCTCTTTGCTTTGCCTGAGCGTCTCAAAATATTTGGTGTTTGTGCAGCTTGCTAGTATTCGTACTTCTGCTATTGACTCCTCATGCTTAATATCAATTGATGTATCTTTGTGTTTTTTTACGCAGGTCAAATTTTAGCCGGCTAAATTTTAGAAGCTATTATACTGTTGTATTAGAGAAAGGAGATGAAGTAATATCTGCAGCTTCCATCAGGTAGGTGTCTGTATATTTATAGGAACTTGACGGTGTTTCAGGGTGCTGTCTACGTCTATATGTTAACTTAGCTTGCAAACAAGAAAACATTGCTATTGCCTACTGTATGTACTCACACGAATTGCGTCATTTATTCTTTTTGAATGTATGTGCTCACACGAATTGCCGTTTTTAATGTTTTGGTAATTCCATATTCTTGGATGTTTGCTTGTCTATTCAATTGGTAGAAGGTTTTGGTTAAAAATCTTTGTTGACATTGTGAAACCAAGTACGAGACCCAACAATTAAAGCTTGGACAACGGACAACATTTTGTTACTCCTATGCCATTAAGTGGCTCCCACCTAGGTGACTTTATGGCCGTTGCGGGGTCGGATGTACGCAACCTTAGGTGATAACAAAAATTGGGGAGGCAGCATGTTGATGTAGATATGAATTTGATCGGAAATGAGGAAGAGTGGCGTTTTAAATGGTAATTTGGGTGGGGAAATAAGCAACTTCTATAATTGTTTTTTTTTAACCTTTTTGAGAACTATGCTATAGTCTCCATCGCTAGTTAATTAAGCTAATAGGGAAATTGATTGTTGAAAGTTCAAAAGTGTGGCTTGAATTATTTTTTATAACTCCTAAAAGATTACAAGCCTTCTACTATTTAGGAGGGTAGTCTCTCCAAGAAAGTTAGAGAAACTATATTGAGCTTGTTTTATTGCGTACACGTGTCCCCCCAAACCCCATCTACGTAGGAGCCATTTGGCATTAGAAAATGACATTGTTTACAATTTTACATTTGCTTCCAAGAATATATTACCTCAATGGAGTATATTTGTTGTTTATAAGATAATCGCCACATAAAGATCTATTAAAATTTTAATTGATGCCAATTTTAAATAAGGTTTAATTTTTTTTATATTTCTTGTATCGATATAGCAAACTAAGTTGAATAATGTAGAAGGTTGTAAAATTATATACACCTAGTTACATACGTATAGTGTTGGGGATATATAACCTAAAGCACTGGATGCTCTTTCTGCTATACAATGCTTCCTCTGTTTTTAATTGCACAATTTCTCCCAATGACGTAAGAGCTTTACGGGAAAAATGATACAAATTAGAAAGAACAAAGGAAGTATAATTGGTGAACGCAACAATGATACTTGATTGATGAATCATATTATAATAAATGGGTAGTTTGATATTTTAAAGGTACAAATCGAATTCTTTTGGAAAGAAAAGTAATGCTAAACTAAGGTATTGGAAAGGTTTTATGGTAACACTAACAATTTGCATGAATTTGGTCATTTGCTACATTTGGAATGTAAGAGAAAATGATAAGCTTTCACAAATGAATTCCTTGGAGATGTAGGAGACTCAAATAGGTTAGAAATGGTATGATATGGAAAAGGGATCATAATTATATGATAGGAGTAAAACTCATAATATTATGTACATATAGTTAGTTTAATAAGCGATAATGATTTGATGAAGAACACCCACGAATTGTCCAAGGCATAAACAATGAGATACAAAAGAAAATAAAAAGAATGATTAGCATATGTAATGATTTTACTTTGACGGCCCGTTTGGTTGGTAGTAATAAACGGTGGTAATGAGAATGAAAAACTAGTGTAATTTTAGTTGAAAAATCTCTTGGCTACCTTAATGAGCATGCTTGTCTAACTCCAATCATCTCATTTTCTTCATAAAATTCATTCCAATGCATTACCATCGGGAAAGGTGGTATTAGGTGGTAATGAAAATTTGTATACATTTTTTTTTGTGATCAAAGTTTCGTCGCCATGGGAATGATATGAAACTTTTGATGAAATTTTACACTATAAATCATTCTCATTACCATAATTTAGTACAACTAACCAAACAGGCCGTGAAGGAATTAGCATGGGACTTTTAATAATACGTTGTAGGAGTTTATATGAAAAACCGGAAAGAGAAATTTCCCCAAATGATAGTAACATAACGCAAAGAATCCACAGATGAAAATATCACCTTTATCACCAAGAGGATATTTGATTCCTAGATTACAGTTACAAGTACAATAACTATTAGTGAAGCATTTATCGAAATAACGAGGCAAATTTAATCCAGCCAAAACTTTCCTTTCAGCTACCTTATTCAATGAATGATACTTGGTTAACTTGCTTGCTCTCGTCGAAATTTTTGTACATGTAGCTTATTGTTTAAATGAAAAATAGTAAATAATGCTACTATGCTTATATTTTCCATTATTGTATCCTATGTCGTAGATCATCTATGTTATCGTTTATTTTATAGTTTCCTATATTGTAGGAATAGGACATTGTATAATTTATTTTCAATTTCTTTGTTTTTTTTCATCACACAACCTTCTATTTCTACTCCGTTTCGATCTGTTCTCTTAACGATGACATTTTAGGATTTTTACCCAAAAGATTTTGTTCCATCTACTCAAATATGTTATTTATCTTGTAAAATTTTAAGGTATGCACACATGATGACCTCTATGCTCGAAAAACATGGTCTATGTATATATGTGAATGTATTAATTCTTGTCTTTCGAACCCTTCAAGTATGAGAAATTTGGTGAAACAATTTTTTTTCCCAAATCTCTTTAGACTGATTTGTCTTTGTTAGATAGGATGATACGATTTCTAAATGGGCTGATTAGACGGTTTGAGGATGGAAAGTTGTGCAATTACAGAATTTTTGTTTCATGCCAACCTGTGGCGCTGAGTGCTGACGTGTATATAGCTTAAATTATGGTCTTTTTCCCCTTTAGGCATGAAGCTGGGAACATACTACATTTATGCTTAAAATTCTTATATATTGCCTTTTATAACTATAATGATTCATGAACAATTCCAATCTTTACATCTCTTTTGCTTTTGAGCAGAATTCGTGGCAGTCAGCTAGCAGAAATGCCATTCATTGGGACACGCAATGTTTACAGGCGCCAAGGAATGTGTAGACGGCTACTAACTGCTATAGAACAGGTGAGTTTCCGAGCCACTACTAGTTGGAAAACATATATAGTAGGGTTTTGATTAGCTGAATGTATTTATTTAGCTGTCCTTTTGGGTGTGATTGATGGCATTTTGGGTTATTGTGTAATGTATTTGTCCGTCATTCATTGAGGTTTTACGGGGTTAAATGCATAGATATGTTTCCTGATTATCGACATATTCTTTTTACCGGCTCTCAATATTTTATTTATCATGAACTTTTTGGGTACTAGATGAAGGCAGGAACATTTGTTGAATTTAGCATCTAAAGGTGTAGTCCGTCTCCGATATTCCATTTATTCAAAGAAAATATTTTTCTCATCTTGTCTCACTCTCACTCACTTAGACCATATCCTTTTAAATCTTGGAGAATTTTCTGGATCAAAACGAATAATTACACTCAGTTTCGAGTAGAAAAGACTGATGGGGTTTCTTGTGCTTTTTGAGAAGGCTTCGTGCCGGAACTGCATTTCCAATGGTGGCATGTAGTATTTTGAGGATCTGGAGTTTACTGCTGGCTTTTAGATATCTATTAGCAATCCAGCATTGATTTAACTTCATAGATATTAGATAGATTCTTGCATTGAAGTTACTTTTCAGAATGTTGGTTTTTTCTTCCACCCTTGTGATAGGGGTTTGATTCTTACCACCTACAGGAAGATCCATTCCCTCTCCCCTCTTACCTGTAGAGTGTAGGGGATTCACCTTTACCCTAGAATAAATTAACGGCTTGTTTGGTTAACGGTACTTATTAGTGGTAATAGGAATGAATTGTAGTGTTAATTTTCATGATTTGTATCATGTCATACCCATGGTAATGAAAATTTGATCATAGAAAAGTACTCCATTTTTGTTCACAAATTTTCGTTACCGCCTAATACCACATGTTCAAATGGTAATGCATTGGAAGGACTTGTGAAGAAAATGAGACCGTTGAAGGAGAATAAACATGACCATTAAATTTGTGAAGATTATTTTTATAAAAATTACACTAACTTTCCATTACCATTTCCACAATCTTATACCGATTACCAAACATGCCGTAAAGGTACTCTTCTGTACTAAATTGCAATTGCTTTTACATTTTGTAGGCTCTCAGCTCTCTGAAGATAGATAAGTTGGTTATTCCTGCTATTCCCGAACTTCTGCACACATGGACTTCAGTATTTGGTTTCGAGCCTCTTGAGGAATCTGTTAGAGAATCTATGAGGTCAATGAATGTGCTGGTATTTGCGCATACGGATATGCTGCAGAAACCAATTTTAGACCAACAGTTTGCGGTGAACAGTACTGCCTCAACAGGTCGGTAATTAGATATAAGGTTTTTGTTAACAAGAATAATTATCGTATACCCATCTTTCTAAAAACGAGTTACTGATTTATGTTTACTTTTTCATATTCTGATTTTGAATCAGAGAAAGAAATGAATTCTGGGATATCGCAGAATGATCATCTAAATGATGGCGGTGATAAAACGGATGCTGATAAACCTGAGGTTGATGATGGCTGTTTGAATGGTAAATTCGACTTAAATTGTGTTGCTCCTACAGTTCCCGATTCTTCATCAGAAGAAAGACATGTAGTTCATGATCTTAATGCTGAGAACTCTGGTGAAGATGAAGTGAAAAGTCGGACGGATGACCATAAAGATAAAATTTTGACCACTCCAAGTAGGACAGATGATGATCGAGTTATGGTGTCTGATATTGTCATAAACTCTTCTCAAGTTCGGACCTTGCATCCCGACTTGAATTTGATAGCGGAAAACGAGTCTTTGTCTGATGAGATTACTCGTGTCCGTCCTGGTGGTTCTGAAGCTATTAACTCCGATGAAGTTGCGAAAAGTACATCAAGTTCTTCTGGTCTAACTAATGTTAAAGGGTGTTGTGTTGTTGAAAGTGACAGTGATCAGAACGGGGATTCTACAACGGTCAAAAGTTCTGAGGAAAGGATAAGGAACCCGGATTTGAATTTGGAGGGAAACGTCGCTGAGAGCAACGACAGCTTGCCTTCCAATTCAAATATTGTTTTTACTGCAACGAGTACTGTCCCTCTTTCCGGAATAAGAGGACAAGAACCAGCTGACCGTGAGACACAAGATCAGAATCTTCAAGAAGAGAATAAAGCGGAAGAATGCTCTGACGAGGAGACGATTAAAGCTCACAGATTGGTCTCCAATAACGGCTCTCTTCCTGCTGAAACTCAACTGCTGACCAAATCTGAGTCTCAATCACTGGTAACGGGCGCTGAGGTTGCGCAGGTCGCTTCTGATTCCTCCTGTAATATTAGCTCTGCTGCCGATGGGAGCTGTTTAGCTGGTATAGCGAATGGCTGTGGCATCACCAAGGTAATAGTTTCTTCTATATCTAAATAATAGACCTCATTTGATTGAAATTGAACTTTGAATACAATAACCTTTATTTATTCAATCTGATACTTAATTTGATCCTGAATTCCTTTCTTTTGGTGTTGTGTAATAGTAATCCGCTAGCTGAAATATCGGTCTTGTATAGCGAAATTCTTTTTAGGATAGTGGTGTACATATTGTTGTAAACCACTACTGGGCCTAACTCCTACTTGAAGTAGCAGTTTGTTATTTTGAATTTGGAAATAGAGACGGTAGGGAGCGATGTGAGCTTAAAGTATTTAGAATACAGGTGTTTATTCGGATCATTTTAGGTCAATTTCGGTTCAGGTGTTTAGGGTCGGTTCAAAATTGGGTCTTGTGTCCACATTGATTTTTACATTATTTTAAAGTCTGGTTAAGTCGGGTCCGGTTCCATGGTCGGGTAAATATCGGGTCATGGGATCTGTTTTGAACACCTTTCATTCAGAAGCTTTGGTGTTAGTCAATAGATATTAGAAATTCATATCGTTAACTCTTTCTAATGAAAATTGGATCCTACAATCATGCCTCTAAACCAGCTTACAAAATCTCTATAGTCTAGAGCTCGATCCCTTTTTCTGCCCTACTTTCCTCTGGAGGGTTCATCGAGTATATCAAGTGTCTGAAAACCGCGACTCCCCTTTATTCCTTGAAACGATGGATGAGACTTTTCTTGTACGTTGCATTGATTCGAACAAATGTATGTTGCAGGTTGGTTCAATGAAGTCATAGATCAAAGGAGAAGATGTGAAGGTGAAAATAGATATGCCAGTGTACAGATACCCTAGTTGGCAGTTTCAAGGAACAAAACCAATTCACCGTCACACCTCAATCATCAGCTGAAGTTTGTCCGCTGTTGTATGAAGTTCCGTCTTATCTTCTTTCTTCCTATATATCCATATCTTCACCATATTTGTGTACATTTTGGTGTAGTGTTAGTATCATGACTTACCGATTTCAGTATTTAGACGGCAAGGCAGAGAATCCGATTCTTGTAGGTATAGAACTCTTGCATTACATCAAGTTGCGACTAGGGATGTGCGTTTTAGGGTCCGGGTTGGGTCTGGACTCGACTTTACATGAATTTTCTTTTAGGGTTGGGTTCAGATCCGGATCCCAATCTCAAGGGTCTAGAAAATTGGATCCTTGAGTTTTCTATTAGACCTAGACTCGAACCCTTAAGGTAGGGTCTACTAGGGTTCGGGTAAGGTCTTGGACCCTTGACTATCCCATTCCCTGGTAGCGACTGATTGATCGCGTTCTTTTCAATGGTTCCTTAACCGTTAATATTTCCTCACATGTAGGTTTCTGACCAAATTTTTTACAATATCAACACATCGAAAGTGCTCGACTTTTTGCAGAACCGAGCTATGTTGTGTTTCGAAATGGAATGTTAGGGGGGCACCCGCACCATGATCAGGTGGTTCGAACACTAATTTTGTCGACTTTTGATGATTGTATATTCCTTGGAAGAACTTATGGATGCTTCTTTGAATGGTTCGGAATAGGTAGCCATATCATTTTGCATTGATGAAAGGGGGCCATAATGTAGAGTTATGTGTAGGAGTACTATATGAATATGATGGTGTATGTATGGCCCCTTCCTTTTTTGTAAATGGAATGAAAACTCTTATTTAGTATACACAATCTAGTTCTCTATCACATAATTTTCTTCCCAATGTGTACTTTTCTTCCTATAATACTAAGTTGAGGTGTTCATGAGCAGGCTTGGGCGGATAACGGACCGGGGGGCGGATAGTACTTAAAAAATCTTGGTGGGCGGATACTACTCGTTCAAACTTTAAATTTTTCTGAAAAACGTTGTACATGCCCGCCTGTTTTTGGAGTCGGGTGGGTCGAGCCTGACGGGTAGCCCGCCCATGAACAACTCTAATACCAAGGTTATGCTCTTTGCATTTGTAATATGGTTTATTCGTCTAGTTTGGCTTGATTTGATCTGATTTGATTTTGATTATTAACATATTCTAGAGATGATTTGAAAATGTGAAATAAACTTGGACACAATAATATTAAAAACATGCTAAAAATTTATATTAACTTTTTAAATCTCATTATCACTAATTAAAACTTTTTAATGAGAACTAATCACGCCCTAAATTACATACTAATAGCATTGACAAATCATTACTCGTAAAAAATTCTTAATAGAAGTGATTGTAAGGATATGTGAACTTTGAATTAGTTAATCAATTAATTAATATACTTAAATGTCCTACTAATAGCGTAAAATAAACTTAGACACAATAATATTGAAAAAACGCATAATTAAATCATAAATTTTTAAAATAATTTAGCATATTTTTATTATTATTATTTTTTAATAATTAGCATCTTTTTTAATTAAGTTCAAATAAAATTGACAAAAAAAAAGCGAGAATATAGTTGTAAAATTTAGTAACTAGTAAATTTTCAAATGAAATTAAAATTTAATTGTTGTATTAATAATACTACTATAAATTAATTATTAAAAGCTAATATTCCCTCCATTTTTATATAAATTCATAATACAATTACATATATTTCACTTTAATCCAAAAAACGTTAATCCAAAAAACAAGTATGAGAAAGAAACCCGACGACATCATCAACCGATTCAATATCAACCCGATTACCACCTTCATCAGACTTAGTGACCCGAATACCGTCGGTAGTCCGGTGGGTATTCGGGTCAACACGGGAAGCTGGACTACTAAGTGGGCTATGACCCGTAACCATTTTCTCAGCAGAACCCATGACTGTCGGATCGCCCGATAAAATGGGCTTATCTGCTACTTGACCCGAAACATTAAACACATCACCATGCTTAATGGGCTTTTGATGTTGTGGGCTTCTGGATTCTCTATTGGGCTGTTCTTGGGCCATATTTCCTATTTTTTCTATTTCATTTATTGTGTAGATAAAAATAAAGCACAATATAGCATATACTAGAATTAAGAAGCTTTGTGCCTTTTATACACAATTAGAGTGTGAAGAGTTAGTTATGTAAACACGTGGCATTCTTTGCCTTACACTAGTCGACACGTGTACAATTAAAGGAATAAACACGTGGAGATATAAAGTACAATTATCGATAAATCTAAAACGGCGTCAGGCTGAATACTTATTTTCTTAATCTACTATATAATTTAATAATAGTAGGAGTTTTTTTTTCGAAGATATAATAGTAGAAGTTTAGTCAACTATATATATTGTTCGGATGATTTGTCTCACATTGATAAATTAAAAAAATTTAAATTTTATTTTCTTAAATTGAGTTTTTCTTAATTGTTCTAAAATAAAACCACCAAAAAGTTTATGTTGTGAACCTAAAATTGAGAATTGTGAAGTCATATTATAGGGTTGATATTCATATAATATACTATTTGATTTATTGCATCATTACATGTTCATATTCATATAATATACTATTCATATCCCTATAATAAACTATTTGATTCATATATTAATATACTATATACGTATAAGTATTTTTTTTTTGTCAAATTAAGCTAAATTGAATTGACAATAAGTAATACTCCAATTGAATTAAAATCATAGAAAACTATAATAAAAAATATGAAGAGGGAAGAAAGACGATAACTCATATTCATAAAGGAGAGTACAGTCAAAAAGCTAGCATTACATACTTTCTTGTTCCTAACAATTTGCTACATATGCTATTCAATATAATGAAAAATTAAATATGAGAATCAAAATTAATAACAATTTTAATTATTTTTAAATAGAAAATACAGCAAATTCAATAGAACATAACGAACACAAAATAATTTCAAAAAGTACTAGTAGAATAAGGAAAAACTTCATCTTCAACTCCTTTATTGACAATCATAGCTCTTCTTCTTCTACTATCATCACCATCTTTTTCTACTATCACTTTTAATTCCCTTGTTGCTTGTTTTTGTGTAAATTTTTCATTTTCTTCTTTTATATTATTAGTGGTCAATTTTTCTTCATTTTTCACTTCTTTTTGCTTTTGGGTTTGAGACATTTTTTTTGAAAAAATTATTAGATTTTTGGGTTGATATTCAATTTTTAGTAATATGGTTCAAAGTTCAAACCCTTAATATATGTATGTTTGGAAGTTGGTAAATAATAAATAATGGGTATAATTTGGACACCTAAGGAAAGAAGGCAAGTGTTGAAATTTTAGGTGTACAAAATCGTTCATTCGGTGGCTTCGTGTTAAATGGATATGCTTCATTGCTCACTTCATGCCTCGTGTAATTCTCGAGTTTGTACCCATTATGACCAACTGAATAAAGGTAAAGGACCTTTTCGATATCCCGTACAAGGCAGAGTTCGAGTGAATTTTTTTTCTTGAAAGATGCGCACAGTCAAAAAACCCCCAATTGATACCTGCACTCAGTAGTTGTCGAACCTTTTCTGCTCCATATGCAGATGCTCTATCCATTGAGCCATAAGCGCATGTGGTCGTTATGACCAACTGAATATACTCATATTATACTTATCTGAATCTCACATTCATTCTAAATTCGCGTTATATACTTTATAAATTGTTATAAATTTAATTGCACATTTAATTTTGTTTAAACTATAAATGTAGTAAAATAAAATTAATATCTTTGATTTTTAGTCAAGAATTTTTAATAAAAATATAAAAAATTAATAATCTATCATATCTTTGATACATGGTGGGCAACTATAGGGCGGGGTGGGAGGGAGATTGGGTCAAGCGGGTATTGGATATGTGATGGGTAGATATGAGTATGAGGATGAGAGAATAGGTATGGGCAGATAAAACCTCGTACCCACCACCTATTCACTATCCATGACATGTAGGACTTTCTAGAAAATTTAAAATGAATAAGATTCAGATGTCAAAACATTAGTCTACATTTTTATTTTGAAAAAACAGGCCGATTATTTTTTGTTCTTAAATAACGTCTTTTAAGAAAAATTTCTTACATAATAGAATTACTTAAAAACCATCCACTATAACCCTAAAAGAACTAGATTTCGTAAACTACAAAAAAAAAAACCTTGAAATCGATTTTCGACTTTGATGCTTTTGAATACTTGTGATCGTATACGTATTTGTGATGTGAACATTCCAAAAAAAACTACTTACACGATTCGAATCAGTTTCGTTTTAGTCATACAACAACACTTAACCTCCCTTCGTAAGAAAATCTCAAATCTCGAACAAAATAGTATCCGAGAATCATAATCTCCAAATGTCAAAGGTCCGATACAAGTACTTAAATCGAATCGAAGAACCCAAACAAGAAGAAAATTGCTCAACAACATCACAAGATCCCTTCCCTACACAAGAACAAACAATGCAAGCCAACTATGAACAAACCAACTATCCTAATAGTCCTCAAGAAACAACAACAAACAGCTTAAGCCTTAAGAGCTAAGATTGGTTAAGTGTCGCCGCCGTAGAGATAGCCTCCGCAACGCCACCAGGCGTGACGGTTTCCTTAGGGGCGTCGCAGTGACTGCCGATGAGACCTTCGACATCTCCTTGTAGCTCTGCTGCTCTCACCTTCTCTGCATCCCGTAACGTTACCGGCTTGTCACTCTCTAGCTTCTCTGTTGCATCCTATACATCGGAACGTATTGCTTCATTATCAATGAAATTTAAATCGTTACGAAAACACAACAATGTTAAATCTTTAATCTAAATAATATAGTACGTGTACATGTACGAAAGTAAACAAAAATGTTATTATGCTCTATATTTTGGACCATTCTTACATTTTGTTACCATTTTATTTTCTCTTTACTATTTAATCAAATAGGCCTATAATTGACCCTTTTACACACAATCAAGAAAAAAAAAATTCTAAATGTAAAACGCAGGTTTTAAACCCTAGCTATTCCCGCGGTTGACAATACACTAACCAACTAACCAACTCATCTGGTGTATATATTTTGATATACGGGCCGTCTTGTATGATACCGTTTCACGGTGGGACGACCTAAACACATAAACCCATAAGCTAAAAGTTTTTATTATTGGGCTATTAATTTGGATTTAAGTGATGTCAACTGGCTAATCGACTCTGCATGCTGGATCCGCACATGCTTCTATACACCTACTTTTAATAGGTCTAAATAATAATATTTAATCCAATTAACCTTGTTTTAAATATTCAATCATCTCAAGTAGAGAAAATGTTATATTTTCCAAACAAGGTGTTGATGTCGAATGTCGATCAGGGCGTAATAGGTATTTGCCTAGGACCCAGAGTTAAAAAATCCAAAATGAGAAAATGCTAGTTAATGGAAGTAAACACTTAAAAATTGTTACAATTTATTTATATTCAAAAATTATATGATATATCTACATTTTTAATGCTAATGAGAATCTATAGGGTTTATTTTTCAAAACATTTGTTTATTTCTAAATCGATCCTCCATAGGGAGGCCCATTAATTTCAGTTTGCCTAGTGCTCATACAATATCATAACGACACTGAATTGTCGATGTTGATTATAGCTTATCGTACAAAGATTTTGAGTTTGATTTTCGATACTGTTCGTATTCGATCTACTCTATACTCCCAAAAAAACTCCTAATTTTTTTTCACCTATTCTTAAAAATGTCAACTTTTTTATTTTAAAACAAAAATTAACAAAACAATCATTATTCATGATAGCAAAATCAAACAACAAAAAGATTAACAATTATCATCAATTTAACTATAAAAATATAATTTCTCAAAAAAAAAAACAAAAATTATAAAAATATAAGAAAATGGATTAATTAGAGTAACTTACACCAATAATTTCAGCGAGAGTAGTTTTATCTTGATCATAAATCCTCCGAGCATTAACCATAGCAGCAGCCTGAGCTTGTAATCCAATACCTGAAATAGGCGGCGCCGTCGCACCAGTAGCCCTCATCTCGGCGGCTTGTATGGCGGCGGCATCGCTCTCGTCGACGGGTTTATCCCCAACAATATTAGCAACCACCTCTAAAGCTTCTCCGATGGTGATCGCTGGTTTTTGTTCTTCATGAGCCATTTTTATCAATTCAACTATTAATCAACCAAACTAAACCCTAAGAAAAGGGAATAAAATTGGGAAAGTTGGGAAAAATTTGATAATTTTAATGGCTGTCAAGTAGAAATTGACAAGTGTAATCTCTAGAAGGTACAAGGTATACATGTGTCAAATGATTAAGAAATTAAAAGTATAATAATAATAATCCTCATTAAGAGTGGAGGGCAGCCTTAGAAGGTAAAGGTTTGCGCATCAGTCGTACGAAGACTGAGTACCTATGCTGTGACTTTAGTGGGACACAACCAATAGGGAAGCCAGAAGTTTGTATCGGGGAAGAAGTCATTAAGAGTACGACCAAGTACAAGTATTTGGGATCGATCATCCAAAGGGATGGGGAGATCGACGGAGATGTAGATCATCGTATCCAAGCGGGTTGGCTCAAATGGCGAGCAGCCACCGCGGTGATATGTGATAGGAAGATCCCAAATAAGTTAAAGGGAAAATTTTATCGGGTAGCGATCAGACCGGCTTTATTGTATGGGACAGAATGCTGGCCTGTAAAGAAGAGTTTTGAACGTAAAATGGAAGTAACTGAGATGCGTATGTTGCGGTGGATGTGCGGGCACACTTTGATGGATCGAATTAGGAACCAAGAGTTTAGAGATAAACTAGGGGTTGCTCCTATATCTGGAAAAATGCGCGAAAGAAGATTGAGGTGGTTTGGACATGTGAAGAGAAAGACTTTCGATGCCCCTGTGAGGAGAGTCGAAAGCTTTATGGTAGAGGGTAAGAGGAGTCGAGGAAGACCCAAGAAAACTTGGGAGGAGCAAATAAAGGTAGACCTACGTGAGTTAAACCTCTCTGAGGACCTGACTAGGGATAGGAGTAGTTGGAGGCGTCTTATCCAGGTTTTAGACGTCGACTTTTCTTCTTAGAGTCGTTAGCGGAGTCATGCTTTCATGTTTGCCCTAGTTTACTGTGTGTTTTTGTTTTTAGTTTGTTTAAAGTTTTTCTTTTCTTTTACTTTCTTTGGACCTTTTTGTGTTTTTCACTCCACGAGGCAGGTGCGTATCTTTATCTCTCTCATCTTGGAGTTGGGGGACTCCTTTTGGCCGTGCTCTCCTTCACGGGTATGAGTTGCCGCCGTCCTTCCCTCCCCAGACCCTGCTCATATAGTTTTCTATGAGCGGGATATACTGGGTAGGATGATGATGATGATGACTCTTAACATGAATATTAAGGAAATAAGTGTGTCAATATTATAAACTAGTATAGAATCTCGTGCAATGCACGATTTTTTTAGCATCGACATATATAAATATATATATTAATTAAAA
Organism: Amaranthus palmeri; assembly: GCA_019776075.1. Classification (NCBI taxonomy): domain Eukaryota; kingdom Viridiplantae; phylum Streptophyta; class Magnoliopsida; order Caryophyllales; family Amaranthaceae; genus Amaranthus; species Amaranthus palmeri. Next base: position 697,593 of record JAAKBH010000321.1, read on the forward strand.
AAATAAAGTCTGATATGTTATTATGTAGTAAATTACTCAATTTTTATAATATATGTATAAATTAAATTTGTAATTTCAGAAATTGTCTAGAATATATGATGTGGTATATATCTTCTAATTTACTCAATTTAACCATAAATAAATGATAGTCAAAGATAATTTAATGGTAGAGATATTGGTCAAGAATAAATGTAATTTATTAATTTACTCAATTTAGTTTAATAAATATAGCAATTAATGAATTTGATTATTCCATGTGAGAAATAATCTGTTAGCTTTGATTGTAATTAGTTCATTTGGGCAAATTTTAAATTGTGATATTTGATATAAAAATAATTAAAAGAGCATAAGTACATAAATTGTTTATGGTCTAATAAATTATTCCTAAAATTATTTATGGTATTCTAATAAATTATTCCTTAAATTAAGCAAACATTAATGTAGATTGAAACAAAAATGCAGAAAAGACAGTATTAATTGAAGAAAGAAATCTCTTAACTTTTAACCAATAGAAAAATTACAAATTTAACACCTTCTCTTACATTGACATTTGTCATTTCCCAAGAATTTTATTTGAATGTATGATATGATATGATATTTAATATTTAATATTTAATATCTCGAAAATAGGGGTATGTGTGAGAGAAGGTGACATACATTATATCCCGTACGACCATACCTCTTGAAAGAGATCGTCTCGTAGGAATACAGTTAGATTTACCAAATGTCATGAGTTTACAGGACTTTATTTGATTGCGTAACATAAAGTTATCCAGTTGGCAAACATTTTCTGAAAAATAAACTTAAACATAAGTTGTAATTTTTTTTAAGATATCTTATAACTGTTAAAATTAACCTTTGACTGAACTTTAAAAGATATGTCTTTTATTTATTTTAGTAAATTAAATTTTATTATAAAAAACAATTTAAAAAAAAATAACAATTTAAAATATCCGTGTATTGCACGGGTTTTATATTAGTTAAAAGTATAATAATAATCTTCATTACTCTTAACACGAATATTAAGGAAATAAGTGTGTCATTATTATAAATATTTAATATTTAATATCTCGAAAATAGGGGTATGTGTGAGAGAGGGTGACATACATTATATCCCGTATGGCCGTACCTCTTGAAAGAGATCGGCTCGTAGGGATACATTTAGATTTACCCAAAAGATGAGAGTGAGGGACGCTGTAGCCTTGAAAGCAAAAGTACTTACAAAAAACACTTAGCTAAAACTAAATGTTGAATGGAAAAGAGACAACAAGGGCAGGTAAAAAGTAAAATTTAAAAAGAATGTTGAATGAAAAAGACGTACAAAATAAGTGAAACAGATTTAAAATAACGTTGTTTTTCGAATACAATCATTACGCTTATTAACACTATTTATTACTTTAGCTTATTTTATACATTGTAATCAATGCTTAACAAAAATTATATTTAAGCGAATTTTTTTAAATCATCTAATTATATAATATTAACTTTTTACAATTTTTTGAATTTTATTTTGCGAAAAATTTCCGGTTGAAACAAATTGTAGTCAACATACTTACACTTAGTACCTCATATATAGATTTGCTTTATTTCTTAAGAAACCCATTTTGACGCTGCGACGCCGACGTTTGACGGAGTATCGCCACATTGCTCACTTTTCACCGGATGATTCTTTGTCGTCGGCGATTTTCTTATTGACCTGTGTATCTCAGGTAAATCATTCCTTTCAATTATATTTTAATTTGTATGCCTAATTCATTCTTATTGTTTTTTGGTTTACAAATCTGAATGTTGAACTCTATTTGAGCTTGATTTGATTCACTTTTAACTTATTTTGATTCGGTTTGAATTAAAAAAGCTTTAACTGATACTTATGTCTAACCGACACTTAATCGCTGAATCTGGAAGCGGTGGATGGTGCAGTCCGCTCACTGGATTATCTCGTGTTATTATTTACTCACTTTGAGAAGTTGTGCCAAACTTGTTGGACTATTTTTTATGTAGGTTTTGTTTTAGCTGTTTGCTAACAATGTATAAAACCTAAATTTTTGAATTGAGATGCTAGTTAATCAAAAGAATGAAGTGGGGGAAGATTTATGGTTCATGTAGTCGGCCCTAATCTTTTGATATTCAGGCTTTGATATTATTTGTACTTGTTAACAATGGTATATTGATTGAACACAAGACTGCTAATTGGGTGATGCACTTGGGTATTGAATTGAGTGAATTGGCTATACATTGAGTGTTCAAAATTTAAGGATTATTATTATTATGTTAGATAGATTCCCGTGATAAACACGGTTTATTAATTATTTAAATAAACAATTATTAATATTATACATGTAATTAATTATTATATGAATTTTAAATTATTGGTTTATAATTACTCAAAACAAAATTATTGGTTTATAAAAATGGTATAATTTTTGCTAATATAAAATAAAAAATAAAAAAATAAAAAATAAAAAATAAAAAACATTCTAATCAAAATTGGAAGAGTTTTTTATGTGTCCAAATCTTCTATTGCTTCTATAATATCCCGTTAATTTTCGATTAAATTTTTTCCGGTTATTATATGAGTATGTTATATAATAATATTCTATGACTTGTGAGCAAATGATATTTAAAAATACTAGTTGTGGGGCCGCGTGCTACGCACGCGGTCCCCCAAGTTACACTATCAAATATAATAATACAGTTTTATACATTTTTATTAAGAATAATGCGAATAAAAGTATTAAAATGTCAATGTGTGGTAAAGGGTGAAAAGTATTAAAGTTGTTATGCGTCAGACACTTGTCTTGTTATGGATGATTATCGTCTAATCTTAGCTAAGATGAAAATTGGAAAAAATAATCCGACTTAAAACACTTGCTTATAATCGTGCCTAAAGACCTGAATCACCAGTCTCAAATTCTCGTAGCTACGATCTTTCCTGTGTCACCATCTTCTGTAACACATATAACATGGTCATCTCATCCCCCTCAGATACAGCTCTACAAAATCTATCTTCAAATTCATTTTTTGAGACTGAGTCACAAATTGTGAACTGTTGTAGCAGCTTTATAAAACCCTTCTTTTTGTTGGTGATCTCGAGCCTTCTGGGTTTGTATTTCTCATCATTGTTAAAATTGTCGGCTTGCATATCCTTATCTAGAAAGTGTATCAAGGAAACATATGACATTATCAACCACATGTTATTTAGATAAATAAATTTGACAGCTAAAACGATGAGGTCTATAAAAAAAACTAAAGACAAAATTATAATTGGATGTTGAGGCTCGCATAAGAGAATGTGATGGCACCAGTACAATAGAAACTTCACGCAACGTGAATAATTGAGAAAAGTATCTCATATGAGCATACAATTGACATTTACACCCCAATAACTTAATTCATTTACAAATCATTAACATTTAAAACTTAATTCAGTACTTCTAACATTCATATACATTTTGAACTTAATTCATTTACAAATTAGGAAACAGAGCTACATTGCGTACTTCATATACATATACACTGTGCAAATGAACTTCAGTAGCATTCTGATTTATATACACATTCTGATTTTTGCATATATAGCTGAATCCCATACACACATTCTAATTTGTGCACATATTGGGAGTTACAGTTGAAAAAAATCAAGAACCAAACTACGAAAAAATAAGGAACCAACTGGGCAAAAAATACCTTTTTTTCAACAGATCGTGTACCTCTTTCTTTCAATTTCCAAAGAAGGCATTGAGAAGCCCTAAAATTTACAACAACATCAAAGAATGACTGAGATTTCATCCCACAATCAAGCACTGATGTTCATCATAATCAAAGAATAAACTCAATAGAAATTAAAAATCCTTAATTTATAGATAGACTCTAGTGTTTGAAATTGAAAATATTTTTCAATCCTACTTAACTAAGTAAATATTCAAATTGGAAAATCTATGTCATGAAATAACATCAAATCGACAATCAATTGAAAAAACCATTATCTGAAACAAAGAGTTAGGAAAAAAGATAAGAAAAAGATCAAAAATCAACAATCTAAACATTCTTTAACCAAAAACATTTTGAAATGTTCCGTTGAAATGTTAAAATGATATGTTATAAATCCATTATAAATAGAAAGTCTAAGAGTAAACAAATTACAACATGCAGGAATGACATGATGAAATTGAAGTGTTAGATACCTTAGCAAAATACTTAAAACCCAGAAAACAATACCAAAAACTAATTAATTTAAGAATATCTGAAATAAAGTCAATCAACCAAATTAAAGCTTATACAACACAAATTTCCTAACATGCAAAGACATAAGATCTCGTGGAAGGTTATTACAAACGGCCTAATGATGTTCACTTCAACCCCTGTAAAAAAGCAATAATAATAATGTCACTATACAAGAAATTTTAGTTTCAAATACCTATTTCACATATAAAGCAAACCAATGAACTAAACAAAATTTAGCAGAAATCTAATAAAATAATCTTTAAAAAACAAAACAGAAGAGTACAAAACAAACAGAAACCCATCAACAAAATCAACAATTGTATTTGTAATTGCTGACCTACTTCTTCGTTATGCATGGAAGAGAAAGAGGTAATGGAAGTTCTAGTAAGGGTTTAAGTTGTATTGGCTGACCTCATATGCTCAAAGTACAAAACTTGGACTACCATTTGAAGAGATCAATATTTTTAAAGTGAACACCCAATGCGGAACCACAAAAGCCTATATAGGACATGAGAGTCACTTAATGACATTGGGAAGATGGAATAGATCAATATTTTTAAAGTGAGCACCCAATGCTGAATCACAAAAGCGTGAGTGATGCCTAAAATGATCAATTTGATTTTACTCTTTCTCGTTTCCTCATCTTGATGAACATTAAACAAATAGTAATTACAATCCTAATTCAAAAAACCATAACTAAAACCTGTAAAATCTACAAATTAAGAAACCCAAAAGTCTATATCAACTCAATAAAAGAAATAAATAAGATTATTTAAAATTAAAACTTAAAAATAATGAAGAAAAATGACTTCAAAAAACCCCAAGAAAATTTGACATTAATCAAAAATCAAAATTAATAAGGTTAATCCACTCGCTTCTGATAAGAGCTAAGCTTTATATTCATCCTGCCTCTAAGTAATCATTCAAACATCTAAATCAGGTTAAATTTCTACATAGCAACAAAGAGAGACTCAAATAGGCTTGTGTAAGAAGCCAATGCTCTACATCAGAAGAACTCAGAACTAAAAAGGGTAGATTTACCAAATAAAATCAGTATGCATATTGCACATACCAAAAAACACACACAATCCCTCCAACATTACAGATTCTCCAAATAGGTTTGCAGCAAATTAAATATTCAGCATCTCATCAGTCATTATAAGCGAGGAAAAATACACACATAATCCTTCCAATATGTACAGTATAATTGTTCTGCCATTAAATAAGCTACAAACTTTCTTGAAAATGGAAGTGGATGATATCAAAAACTCATTTTCTTTTGTGCTAAATATGATCACCTAAAAATACAATTGATTTTGATGACGATGAATAATTATAGTGATAATTCAGAAAACCCATCAACTAAAAAATACAGCTAATAGATTGCAAAATGAGAATTCAAAAAATTCAGATTTCAGTATCAAAAGTAAACCCTAAAAGAAACCCAATAATTGAACAATTGTAGCAAGCTTAAGACTACGAAATAATAATTAAGAATCCAAAAAACTTTCAATAGAATATGAAGTTAAGAGAAATAGAATTACAGTGATGTAATCAAGTCCACATCCAATTTTCTTTTCATATTCAGGATGGTATGGAAGCAATCTCTCCAGGATTGTTCTCATGCTCAGCAGACAATCTATCCCTAATTGATACCTATCACAATCAAAACAATACGTAGAATTCAAAACAATTATCAAGTAAATATACAAAAAAAATAATCAATGAAGCTTAATTACTAATTTTAGTGATAGAACAATTCATACTAATATTTTATTCCAAGAAAAAAGGTAGGGTTTTGACAAAAAAAACAGAACAAAACCTTCTCAATGTTGTTCAGTAGGAGACGGAATGAGCAAAATCAAACACCGACATCATTGAAATCAAATCTGGTTTTTCGTAGTTTGTTCTACATTTCGAAAAATTCTGAAAAAAATATCTTGTTCAGATTGAAGCAAAAATAAAATTTGGGTTTTCGTAGACACAAAATCAGCAAAACCAGCTGGCATCCAAACCTTGAAGCTTCGCAAATGAAAGAACATAAAAATTTAACAGAAAGGTGGTTTTTACCTCAATTTGTTCTTCTTGTAGAGGCAAGAGTTTATGGCGATTCTGAGACAGAACACAAATCAAAGCAGAATTCCATTAGATCTCAAGTAAAATTTATGCATCAATTCAAAGCAATAAATTCTTAAGACCTAATTTTTTGTGAGATGAATCATTAATCAGATCTGAAATTGGTAGGCAATATAGATAAAGAATTGAAAATGGCGTGAGGTAGACAATCGTCAAGTTCCAGCTGACAGAAACGTATAACCCATATCAATAACTTGACATGAAGCCTTCATCAGTACATAATCAGTGATCAAAGCCAACAGGCTGCAATCAAATAGAATGATATATTGCTATGGTATGGTTTTAACCTCTAGGGGTCCAAATTATGAAGAATGACCATATATATTATCAAAATACATATTTCTCCACTTTGATGAGATGAACGAGTTAGCACCTCTGCGACTGTCTCTCATAAACAAGGAGAGCACTCATCACGAGTAGCACTTCTGCATTCTCAGATCCCTAACAACGACATTTTTCTTCAAAGTTTCCAATTTCGGAGACACACGCAGTGCATTAGTCTTCAATGTGCTGACGATTTAAATAATCAGAATTGAATTCCTTGTCTATTTTTTGTTCTTCTTTTGAATCAAGTTTTTCGAAAGAGATGGTTTCTTTTTGCACTTTCACAACATTTTCTATGTTCGTGTCAACCTCATCAAGATCATTGATTGCTCCATCTTCTTGGTGATCAGGCACTGAAAAGCCAGGTTCAGAATCATCATGTACATCTTTATCAAAAGACTTGACTGGTATAAAGGTGATTGCTCGCATTTTTCACAAGCAGCATTATTTATATATTCTCTAGTTCAGAACCAGAATCCAAGATTGCCACTGGGCCGCCACCATTTGAAAGATTAGGATTGTCTATCTGCAAAGTAGAATCTATTTTCACATCCATCTTTCAAAAATAATCATGCAGCCACACTGAACTTCATTCCTAATTTCCTATATTCATAAACATAAATGTAGGCATAAATACCAGATTATAAATATGCCTTACAAAGGGTCACCATGGCAAATTAATTGAACAAAGATATAAAAAACATACTTCACATCTTGTTCACACAAAAGTAAGACTCTGAGAATTTGATGCTGAAATTCTTAAAAATAGAACTACCCTTTCATAAGTAATACTCCCTACGTCCCCCTCTATTTGCTAAATTTTCCAATTTTGGATAGCCTAATGAATTTTCTATAGTTCCATTTAGGAGAAATCCACCTCAGCTTTCTTGAATACTCACCAATTCTCCCTTTTGATATCATATGATTCAAATTTTTAGTCTTATTTGGAAAACTAATCTAACTAAAAATTAAATTGCATTGTTACATAACAAATATTGTTATGCCACAAATTCATAGGAACAAAGGAGAAAAAAGCTACATTCCATTTTGAAGTGTAGAGCTTAATTACAGTACTGAAGTTAAAGTAGACATATGAACAAAATACTTTGGTTTTACAAGTACACCATTTTTCCCATTTGAGAGATTTCTAATTATATGGACAAAATATCCATGAAAGAAGTTAAAAAAGGAAACTAATGTGATGCTCAATCTTTACAGCCAGCCAGCCAGCCAGGATAGTTTACGCCCTTATGTTTCAATTATTCCCTCATAAAGGATTTCTCATATTAAAGGGAGGTGAGCAGAATCATAATATTCCCAAGTCAACTAATGTGATGCTCAATCTTCAATCACTAAAATAAACATATGAATTGGTTTATCAAACAAAACGTATTCACAAGATGAGTCAACTCCACCTTTCGTTAATTTAATTAAACCACAATTGGAAAATGCCAAAGCCTTGATCATAAGTACATGAAACCACGATCAAATTAAGAGGACATACTATTAATAGCTCGAAGTGCATCAAGAGCATCCCCTTTGGAATGTAAACAGGCACTTACATCACTAATGTAAACAAGCACTTACATCACCAACAGTAGCTCCTTTTGCATTGTTTAGAAATGAAACAAGGTTGTCAGCAGGATGAAAGACAATAGCACAAAAAACACCAGCAATGTATCCGCCAGTCAGCAAAGCTCACTCCAAGGTTCAAATTCTTGCTGCTCACTATTTCGAAGGATAGCATGGTTATTAATAAATTCAACAACAGTCTCGAATGGTGCGAATTTCCTCATTGTGTCAGCAAACAGATAAAAAGGTGGAGAGCCTACAGATTTCGAAAAACATATTACTCTTCCCATTACCACACATTCCTAATGCCATGATTCATGAAAGCAAACAAAGAACACAATTAAGATTGCTTTTTAAATAAATGAAAATATAAAAACTCTAAGCATTGAGACACAAATAATAGAATATTACCAGGTCTTTCAAGACATCAACCAGAACAACAAACCATTAGGGCCTAAATATTACCGACATTAAAGTAAAGCCACCATATTAGCAACTTGTAAAAGTATGAGTATTACCAAAGAAAATAAAAAATTAGAATGATTAAGTCTGGAAATATCAAAAATTCATAATATGATAAAGAATTGATAGCACAAAAGAAATATGGTACTTCAAGCAATCAAAGGTAAAGAATTGAAATAGAAGTAAGAAAACAAGGCATGCCAACAAAATCACAGGATCAACGAAAATAACGATGTCATTAAAAAAATTCAATGGATAAGTAAAGCACCAAAGTAGAGCATCAAAACCCTAATTTTTCACCCAAAACTACCACAATCAAACCCAGAAATGACAAAAGAAAAACTAAAAAACTACAAAAAAGGAAAAAAAAAAAAGCTTCAGGTTACATACATTACATAACAATGAGATCTAAAATCATGAATTTGTTAAATGAACATGAAAACACATTTAAACTATGTCATTCAAAAATCAAAACCCAAAAATTTAATTCATACCCAAAAAATAAAAGAAAACCCTAAAAATCGAATTTTCTGATGAAAATCAAAACTAAAGTTTCCCTGAATTTGCATAAATTAAAAACAAAACTAACCCTAAAAAATCAATTTTCATTCGTAAAAAAAAATTAAAAGCCTGAAAAATTAATGAAAATCTAGAGTAAAAAAACTGAATTTTCATTTGACAATCAAAACTAAATTATCATAAACAAGAGTTTAAGAAAATTCACAAACCCCGTAAAACTCAGAACAAACCCGATCCGACCAAGCCATTTTCCAAAAAACATACTAATATGATACAAAATTTGCAAAGAATGAAGAGAAGATAGGAGAAACCTGAAGGAGCTAATTTTAAGTTACAAGAAGAGGAGAAGAGAGGAATAGATATAACAATTGAAAGGATTGAAAAGTAAAGAAAAAAAATGAGGAAATGCAGTGGGTATGAAAATGGAGAAGTGAAGGTTTCAGATGGAGTGGGGGAAAACAAATTAGGGCTTGAGCAAGAAAAGGGATGAAATGAAGATGAAAATAGCCAATGAACGGGAGAAAGGAAGTGAACAGTGATTATACTATTCATTGAAGGATTATGAATAGTATTGTTTCCTTGCAAACGTTTTATATTAAGAGGATTAACGGGTTGCTCTTTAGTTTTTATTACGATAAAATTTATATAATAATAATAATAATAATAATAATAATAATAATAATAATAATAATAATAATAATAATATAAAATTTACCTTGCAAATAATAATAATAATAATAATAATAATAATAATAATAAAAAAAAAAAAAACAGGAGCCGCCTCTCTCTCCTCACCCTCTCTAGGAATCGCCCCGGTAGGGCATATTCTGCCCCAGCCATGGCATACCGGCGGCGAGGCCGTCCACCGAGACAAAGGAGACCTCCGGCGTGCTTGAATTCCGATCAACCCTTCCCAGGAGTTGTGTGTTGTTTCTAAATCCCATCTTTTAAAGATTTAAGAACCCTAAATCAATCAAGGGTTATTTGCTGTAATTGAAGATACTCCTAATATCCATGGCCTGAATCGAGGTATGTAAAATCTCCTATCAAGGCATGTTTCTGTAGTGTTAAAGAACCCATCCCTATGGGTTGTAGTTTAGTCCTAAAATCGTCTTGTTAATATCGAGCCTTGGTGTTCGATGTATTCGAAGCTTGAGTCTTTCTCTCTGCGAGTGTTTGGAACCACCATGGAGGATTCCCAGTCCTACTTGATGATGCCTTGAAACCAATTCTTCAAGTGCTTGGTTTGCTTAACGAATTTTTCTTGGGATTCGATTGGTATTCCAAGAACCCTAGAATTGGTCTTTGCTTTCAGGATGTAATTTCAGCTTCGTTTGATCTTAACCTTTGCTGCTGATGGGTCGAATTCGACCCTAAGTGCACTAGCTTTGATCCAATTTAAGGTATGTGGCTCACATCCTATTATAAATTGGTGTACCCAGCACGATGAACTGGGCTCTGCTGCCTCTGTGAGGTAAAGCCTTGGTAGGGTCCTATGGATCCTGTTCTTATGAACTGCTCTTAGTAGTTATGTATTTGAGGGTTCCAACCATGGTTTGCTACTCCTTCTCCTTGCAGGGTATACCTTGATCCCCTAGCCAATTCCAGGTTGGGTTTTGGTCTATCCTAGTATCAAGCAACGCTGTGTTATTGATGGTAACGCTGGTGGCTATTATGTCCAATAAAGAGCAAGCTCTACTGCTTTTGTTGTTGAAGGTAGACACATGGATGTTGGCCTGGTATACTGCTACCAAGTCAAATGCTGATGGGCTGGATTGTTTGGAGACAGTATGGTGGGCTTGGTTCATCTGCTGATGCTGTCAGTTTATGCGTGTGATGGTTTAACTGCCATGAGAAGTGGTTCTAATGCTGTTTTGGATGATTTAAGTTCTGCCCCACTGGTTTAATTTTGCAATCAGTACTTGATGCTAACCGAAACTGGTTGAGAGGGTAGTTTTAAGCTGCCTGTGACAATGTAATGGATGCTGATTTGATCCTTTTGACTATTAGTAGTGTTTGTTGTGCTACGGAAAGGTAGCTGAGTTATGTGGTACTGCTTGAGCCTTGTGTGATGCACAGGTGTTGTGGTGTCTGTACTGTCTTCAACCTTGTGCAGGCTATGAATTACAAAGGCTACTTAAGCTGGGCTATGGGATACCTGCTGGTGCTTGCTAGTTCAGCTTAGGGTGCTACTGTACCTGCTGGTGTGAAGACATACAATTGGAAGCATAAAGTGTGCATATGGTATTGATAATACTTTGAAGCCTGCGATGCCGTGTTATTCTGTTGGTTTGCTTAGGTTATTGTATTAGTGCATTGTTAACTTGATTAGTATTGTACAAATTAAATCTTTGTTTAGGCTAGGAGATATCTCCCTTTTTGGAAATGTCGACCTCCTCCAAGTGAATGACGAGGGGTGTGACCCTCTGATGCTCTGTAGGGGTTCTCATTTCAGTCTTTGGAACGCTGTGTAAGCTTCGGCTATTTTTTCTGGCATTTTATAAAATTTACTTTGCCAAAATAATAATAATAATAATAATAATAATAATAATAATAATAATAATAATAATAATAATAATAATAATAATAATAATAACACAAAAACTTGCGTAAGACCGTCTTATTCTAAGACCATAATTGGGCCAGCCCATTCTCAGACGCGTGCACCACACGCGCTCCAGATATCAATTTTTTGGGTTTTTTCATTTTCTGAAAATTTTTCAATTTGGACCTTAAATGTATCAATTTTGACCCTAAAGATATCAATTTCAATGTAAAGTACTTAAACATATCAATTAAAGTAAAATTTTCAATAACAACATACAATTCATTACTTATCACTGTCAATTATTATCAAACATGCATCAATATAGACCTTATCTTGTTTTATTCATGATGTTAACTATATCAATTATAAATAAAATAAATGAACTAAACAACAATACAACATACAATTAATTACTTATCAGTGTCAATTATTACCAAACATACATCAATTATGAACTTATTTTGTTTTTGTTATAATGTTAACTATATCAATTATCAACAAAATAAATGAACTACATTGATAACAATATACAATTTCATACTTATCATTGTCAATTATATTAGGTAGAAACTGATCACTTTAACGTTAAAGTTGATCACTTATAGGTTCAAATTGAGGTTTTTTACTTTAATTGATATATTTAAGTACCACTTTACGTTGAAATTGATATCTTTAAAGTCAAAATTGATACCTTTAAGAGTAAAATTGAAAAATGCTCAGAGAAATGAAAAAAGCTTATGGGCTCCATATTGGGCCGCGTCTTATTCTAAGACGGTCTTACCCAAGATTTGCTGTAATAATAATACCCTTCCTAGAAGGTGGGCTCCGGTTCCACACTGATGCAAATAGGTTTTTCCGAGTTCCAGTCTCTGATGTATATGGTTTTTTTCTGGTGAATGAAAAAGTTTTTTATTTGCCAAAAAATAATAAAAATAATAATAATAATAATAATAATAATAATAATAATAATAATAATAATAATAATAATAATAATAATATAAAATTTACCTTGCCAAAAAATAACAATAATAATAATAATAATAATAATAATAATAATAATAATAATAATAATAATAATAATAATAATAATAATAGTATCTTGTCGGTCTTTTTTATGGCACGATGATTTTACCAAAAGTTTTGGAGGTAACGTCAGTTGGTCTAAGGTCTGCTAACCGAAGAGTAGTGACCTAAGGATCCGAAATCTTGATGTATGGAATTTAGTGTCTGTGGGAAAGCTTGCCTGACATATCAGTTCAATGCAGGAGTTCTTATGGATCAAATGGATGCACGAAGTTTACACGAAAGGTGCTGATTGGATGCTCTTCAACCCTTCCATAACGGTTAGTTGGGTAGTTGGGCTCTGAAGAGGCTCTGATATGTAAAGCTTCAATTAAGTGAGTGGATGTGCAGACAGAACCATAGATAAATTGGTTTAAATGGGTGTACGTTTGCCCAATGTGCAATGCTGCACCCGAGTCTATTGATCAATGATCATATCTTTGTTCAATGTACTTTTAGCGTACATTGTTTGCAGTTTATGGAGCAGTGGCTAGCTATTCGAATCCCTTATGGTCTACACAGACTTGTTTTCAAGAAATGATATGGTCGTAGATTCCTGATCCTCACCAGTATTTGCAGCCTTACCTATATGGTCTGACGAACTCAGAATAAAACTATTTGAATAATGAGTATGAACACTGTTGTTGTTGTTACTAAAAAGACCCTCTAGGAAGTGAAGTGTCAAACTTTAAATTGTGAGTGATTACTTTAAAATTTATAATTAATCACTTTAGATTTATTACCCTTGGAATTTTAAGTTCCTAGGAAATGGTATTATTCTAATTTGTTTCGTTGCCAAAAAATCTTAAATTTCTAGGAATTATAAAATCCAAGGGAAGTTAATTTCTATGAGACATACGAATTAGGTTACCATATACCCCTTCGTCATTAATAATTCCCATGAATTACTTCCAATGAATTAAATTGCAATTAATTACAACTTACCATCGGAATTAAATTTCTAGGTCAACTAAACTACTCCAAAATGTACATTCAAACACTCTAATAAAAATTGTCTCACCATAACTAACTCAGTAAGTCTTATAGGAGACGGTCTACTCTATAGATGGAATCTATGAAGCCCAGCCCAAAATATAACATATTATATTTGGGGTTATAATAAATTATTTAGGGTTATAATAACTTATATTTGGGGTTATAGAATAGTATATTCGAGGTTATAATACCTTACCTTTAGGATTATAACATAATATAATAATTGATATTATAGTAAAAAAAAACCAATTAAGAAAATGGGTTGACCCAATTTTATAGTCTATCCTATAAACCGTCTTTTGTGAGATTTTGTGTAACTATAATTTAGAATGGAAAACTTGGGGCATCATATAATCGACCCAATGAAAACCTTACTTATTCTCGTCTTCAGTCTATTAAACTCAATCAAATCTTCATCTGGTTTTCGACATTAGAGTACAGACACAGGTTTGGCAAAAACCCTTTTTCTCTCTCTCACTCTCTAAATTTCTTATTCTATTGTTTTGTCTTTTAATTTGATTATAATCGGTTAGGGTTAATTGAAACCAATTTCTTTGACTCTCTTTTCTCTCTCTAAATTTCTTATTCTATGGTTTGGTCTTTAATTTGATTCTAATCGGTTAATTGAAACCAATTTCTTTTTAAAACAACAAAATCAGTTAAGATTTTCAATGTTTTATAATCTGATTGAAGATGCCCTCTGTATAACCTAAAAATTGAAACTTTTGAAGATATTTTTGAAGAAGAAGTACTCTTTGCCTTTTTGATCCAGAAAATCATATGTAAGTTCACTTTTATCTTTTTGTTTTTTGGTTGCTAAAAAATAAAAATTGTTTATCATTGTTAATACTCAAAAACAAATTAAAATTGTTTATCATTGTTTTATGCTAATGAAGTGTGTTTGGTTACTGTGTTTTTGATAGTCATATGAGTTGTGTTAATATATAGAAATTTAAGAATAAGAGATTTAATTAATACTCAAAAGTTTGAAAACATCTAATTCAAATATGAGATTTAATTAATACACAATGATGAAAAAAGCATGATTTTGGTCAGGTAAGATGATTTATTTGTGGGCAATTGTAATAATTGTAATATAGCAAGAAACTTATTTACGGGCCATTGTAATAATTCGTGTAGTAATTGTAATATGACAATAAACATATTTGAAGGCAATTGTAATAATTGTGATAAATGCGATTGTAATAATTGTGATAAATGCGCTGAATAAGTTTTTAGAGAAGTCCTTTCAGCGGGAAACGAATCATTGTGGTAGTGACACGTGTCACATTAACATATTGTTTTAGTATAGTTTATGATGAGTCATATTTTAGGATTAGTGACGTACTCTTGCCTTTAATGGGTGAATTTGAAATTACATAAGATATTTGGTTTATTGATGAGTTGGGATTTTGTTCATTATTGTCTCAAAGTGACGTCATCTTAGAATATCATTGAACTAAGTTGCACTGTGTCAGTATAACAGGAAAAACAATCTGAAGATTAGACTAGAGGCATAGTGACGTACACTGTACTGTTGCACTATGAATAGAGATGGTGTGGCTTACTATTAAGTTAAGTGCCTTGTATGGGGATGTTTAGATGAGCTTAAAATGAAGTTTTCGGTTGATAGCCTTTTAATGTTGGTGCCACCCTTCCTTTTCATCTGGCTAGAAGTTTTGTTAATTGTTTTCATTGATTGTTTAGTTATGTGTCTTTTTTTGATAGGAATTTTGGTTCTTGTTTCCATACATAGCTTCTGAAAAAAAAAAGAAAAAAGCTACTGCAAACTTGATGTTTGCGTTTTAGTTGTAATGCTATGCAACAATCAATATTTATTTAAAAAAATCTTCGAAATAATCCAACCTTTCAGTCACCCGCAGTGAAAAATTCCACCTATTGATTACTTTCTAATTAATATCATCTTTAATATGCATTTTCTCCCTGCATACCCTGGGTGTGAAGGAAAGGGATGGGGTTTTGGTAGTTAAGGAGTGCGATTATTATGGCTTAGGTCACTGGGTATGTTGGGACTTGGGAGAAAAAACATACAAAAGGTTGGATTATTAGAAAATAATCCAAAGGTGGGATTATTCACAACGGATGAGTGAAAGGTTAGATTATTTTCGACAAATTTTCCTTTTTTCGTAAAGGAGCTATATATGATGCGAAAAATGAAATAATGAGCACTTAACATTTTTTGACACTCATTGACACATGATTTTATCACAAATCTATAAATTATCACTATAATAGGAATGATTCAATTGCTATATGGAGCCCTTAGGGCTAAGATGTGTTTATTTTCACCTTTTTGATATTTCCGAAATTAGAGTGTTACACTTTTGCTTTCCTTTTGTTATAGTTTATAAGACTAATTTCATATGGCCACTTTCCCACTGTCTCTTTCTTGAGTGCAATTTTTTCCCTCCCTCCTTACAATCTTATGTCTTAATTTTCTTCTTCCTCTTTTGTTGACATCAGAGAGATGATATTTTTCCGAAGACTTTCATGGATTCCGAAGATTGGTTTAAGTTCGTTTCGATGGTGTTATTCTTCTTCATCAGCTTCAGGTTCAGCCTTTTCCACATATCACCATTTGTACAGCTCTAGTGCAGCAATAAGTCCTTCAACATCAAAGGTGCATTGATATCCTCATTTCGACTTTCTTACTCTTTGTTGTTGTTTATTGTTATTCTTTAGATGTGGATGATTTATCTCTTTTTGAACATCGACTATATGCCTCATTGCTTCGTGTATGTTCTTGATTGTTACAGTTAGTTGTTCGTTACTCGCTTTTACATGTACTTATGGAACATCCTTAGCCCAGGACATATTATGGCATGGTATCACAATTCAAAATGCTGATGCCCTTTTCGATGTTACGTTCTAACCACCTTGTATGCACAGATTTCATATCTATGTAATAAGGCATGACTTAGAATAATTAACTTAATCTTTGATCAGTATTTGGTTGGTATATAAGGTTGTAAGCTGCAATTTTTGCAAATCAAATGAAAAGATTTTTTTTTGAGGAACCCATCCACTTAAACTTGAGGTTATGAGTGAAACCCACACCCCATGGAACTTGGTGAATTTGGGTGAGTCTAGAGGAGCCCATCCACTTAAACTGCCACATGGATACATTGCTGTTTGACAAGGACACTGCTAAAATCACAAATTGAGTTGTTTGTTGGTTTACTCTTCTGATTTTGATCTTACTTAATTTAATTATGCTTCTAATATGTGTTATTTTAAAGTCTTGAAATATTTTTGCAGGACCAATCAGATCCATTTTCTCTTGTTGCCGATGAATTATTACTTGTTTCTGATAGATTGAGGTCAATGGTGGTGGCAGAGGTGCATAAGTTACTTGTCCTTTTTTACTTAAGTAATAATAAGTATTTTTTAGGTTGGTTTTTGGTTTATTGAAAATAGAGATTATATACTGCTCTTTCTGTTGACTTCGTGCAGGTTCCTAAGTTGGCATCTGCTGCTGAATATTTCTTTAAATTAGGAGTTGAAGGGAAGCGCTTTCGCCCCACGGTATGTGTTAAGATCATTTATTCATGGGTTATACCTCTATAGTGTGCTGTGACTTGTGAACTGGATATGAGGAGGCATGATACTTTTAGTTACTTGAAAAATGAGCTTTCTCGTGATAACCTTCAGTGATACTCAATATTTACAAGTGATACTCTTTGTGTGTTGAAAACTTGAAATGCAATTGCTCTGTGAAGTTTACTTATTTCTGGTGTATTGATTGAGTCTTAACTGTAGGTTATGATGTGTTCTTACTGGCATGCGAAAGATTGATTTTGATATCTCACATTTGCTCAATTTGCTAAGAATTATCCACCTTTTTAATTCGCTTTAAAAGAAGGCCATTTTTTGCTCATAATTTTTAAGTTTTAACCTATGTCTTGACCTAGTCAAAAGAAGGTTTCGAATCACAGCTGCAAAACACTTTATGTGTTAATTGCAAAAGGAACATGTAGAACTAGTTAAAGTACGACATGTAGCACTGATCACCTATGCCGTATGCAACCTGTGACCGGTCAAAGCAAGTTAGGGTACTCAAAAGGTGGTATTCTAATATAACACAGAGGTCGGATGCTTTTTAAGCAAACAACACAAAGATGGAATTTTTAGAATCAATGTTTTCACTGACATGAGCTTATATTAGTTGCAAATTAATGAACATATAAATAGGTTAGAGCTGTGGGAGATGGATGCCTCTTATTCAATCTTGCTTACTTGTGTAGGTTTGTGTATGATACAAAGGTAAATAATTGACGTAGAATATCACTTCTCCTGCTGCACCTCGTTTGATTTTTAATATTAAATGTAGATGATAACTTTAATATTTGATGTGGCAGCTGTGATTTAATCTTGTCAAAACTAGTTTCTTAGATTAAAGAGCGCTTGTGTGCAGGTTTTACTGTTGATGGGAACAGCTTTGAACATGCCTATTTCTATGTCGTCAACATTAGTAGTTGATAATCTAGAAACAGAGCTTCGTAGAAGACATCAATGCATTGCTGAGATTACCGAGATGATACATGTCAGTATATATAATTATAATAATTATCTGCTCTTTCCTGCACTTTTTTCTTGTGATATGTTGTATATAGTTCAAAAGGTTACAGTGAAGTGTGAACAAATGAATGATTTTGGCCAATTATACCTTTTGGGTAAAGTTGGTCACACAAATAAAACATACCAACTTTTGACCTTTTTTTAATTTTGTTTTTTTTTTGTTGGGTTGGGGCGTTGTCGAAGGAATGCTTTATGAACTAATGGTCTAAAGGGTTTTTATTCTCATAATTTTGAGTGAGGTTCTTTTGTTGCCTTAGGTGGCAAGTCTGCTTCACGATGATGTATTGGATGATGCTGATACAAGACGTGGTGTTAGTTCATTAAATTCTGTGATGGGGAATAAGGTAATGTTTTCAGCTTCTCATGTATGTTATGTCGTAGATCTTTGTTAATGTAGTACTTCCTCAGATTTTCTTAATAGCATCACTTTGACTTTTGAGCTATATGCAAGCTTACTTGTCAATGTAATACAAATGGTTTTATGTAAAATTTTGTTGGATTTGTCTTGAAGTATCTACATGATGAAATTTTATATAAATTTAAATGAGAGAATAAGAGATATCCACGGTCCTTTTTTGTCTGCCATTTTATTGATTCCCCACACCCCCCCCACCCCCCCAAATTTCATAGCCAGCAGCGTTTTCCTTCTCTGCTGCACTGTAGTATTCGTATAACCTGGGGACCTTTAAATTTCTACTCATTTTATACGTGAAAATATTTGCTGTGTTGCAACATGAAACTGAAGTCGACTGTGAAATACGGCAGTAATAAGTTTTTTTTTTTTTTTTTTGAAAATTATACGGCAGTAATAAGTGTAAGCCTTTTATGATGATAGACTCAACCTTGCATATTGCATGATCCTGTATCACAAACGAACTGGAAGTTTGATATTGAAATAAAAGTTTTATTCTCATCTTAGACAAAAGTGTTATTTGTTTGCTTTACCCATGTGCTATCCTGCTCTTCTTGCCTCTTAATCCCTGAGTTAGCCTTAGGGCTCAAAATTAGTTTCTAATCACTTGACTATGTCCAAGAAAGTTGGCTTCGGAGCCCTATGCCAAAGTATGCTAAATTACTTGATTGTTTATCTATGAACAAAGACTATATATATACAAGCAAGCCACGCCTTGAGCATCATGGCACATTACTCTATTGACCCGTTTAGTGGGAATGGTAATAAAAGTTAGTCTAATTTTGGTTGGAAAATCTTTGGGCAAGTCTAATAGGCATGCTTGCTATACGTTATTCATCTCATTTTCTTCACAAATTTATTCCAATGTATTAGCATTTTAAAATGTGGTATTAGGTGGTAATTAGAATTTGTGAACAAGAAACTTTTCTATGGTGAAAATTTCATTACCATGGGAATGACATGATACATCTTTTGTAAAATTTACACTACAAATCAATACCATTACAACCATTTAGTATCAACAATCAAACGGGCCATATGAGAATTAGGACACCACAACTAGCTTCATAATCTCGTTCACTCAAACACTCAACATGAACCATGTACTAAAAATAATATAAATATAATATTATTCAAAATATAATCTCATTACAATGGCCAAATAAATCATTTTCCAATCCAAAAACAGAAGTCAGTGGTTAGAATGAGAACAGAGTAAGGTCTTACTCAACATATGAAAATACAAACAAGTTACTTTTTATCAGATCAATTAGAAAAGCTAACTTCCTTTAAAACATTACTTGCATAAAAAGTACTTCCATACAATTTTTTGGAATGTATCAATCTTTTCGTTCCTTTTTTGTTCCAAGAGCATTCTTTAAATACTGATATCTTTTGCAATCACTCTAGCTACACCAATTCTGTCTTAACTTATATATGTATTGAATTTCTTTAGTGCATGTTCCTTGACTTCTTATATATTTTATACAGTGCAGTTGGCAGTTCTAGCAGGTGACTTTTTGCTCTCTAGGGCTTGTGTAGCTTTAGCTTCACTGAAAAACACTGAGGTAAATGTAGAATTTTTTTTAGACTGGAAGTCACATCTCTTAAGTTATTTCTTCTTCCTGTGCTGGTCTATTTTGTTGCAAGATATGAGATAGTCAGATATGTTGCAGACTTCAAATGAGATTGTTTTGTGTAGGTTGTATCATTGCTTGCTACAGTAGTAGAGCATCTTGTCACTGGTGAGACAATGCAGATGACAACAACATCTGAGCAACGTCTCAAGTATGTCTTCTGTTCTTGCCTTTATCTTTTGCGCATGTTTTACGGGAATTTTTTTTGGAATGCGTGGCTTAGTATTTCATGTGCAAAACTGAATTTTGTGATGCTCGTTGGTAGGCCCCAACCACATAATACTTATATAGTTCTTTCATGTCTTGACTTTATTTTCTCTTTTGCTGTTGAGCATTATGTTTTCATTACCGACTTACTGTGGTGTTCACTAGGGTTTGAAGAAGGATATCATATCAACTTGCTTGTAGGGTATTGAATATTGATAGACTAATTAACAATTTTTCTTTGCTCTGCATATGGCGTTCCTTTGTTCCCCTTTTTTTTTGAGTTGTGAGCATCCCACCTAACTCTCGGGTGGTACATAAAGACTCCTTTTTGGTATTTTCAACAAGAGTGTTAGGGTAATGTGCGCTCTTTGGACCGGTTCATGCTTAATCACACTTATCTCGCATCTTTATTTCCAATTGACAAGGTTTTCATTGCACATCTCCAGCATCAGTGTTTGTATCTTGGTAATAGTACTCAATACTCATGCAATGAAGTGTAATCATGTCTTCTCATATTGTGCAGAGATTCAATAATTTGGATCTCATATGTAGGATTATACTTAAGTGGTTTTGAAGCATTTCTTGGTTGATGTAAAGGCACGGGAAATGTAAGTAATAGTGGAAAAATAAGGGTTTAAAAGGATGGGGATTAAAAATATGGAGAGTGGGGCTCTATATGGACATCGGATATTTGAGAGGACGTTCTGAGTGAAAGGAAAGATTTTGATCCTGTGTGTTCTCTTCCAGCACAAGGTTTAGATAAGCATTGACTTCCATGTAGCAGATATTTGTATATTAGATCTTTGAGCATCTATATCAAGCTTGTTGCTTTTGTGAGGCACTAGGTTTGGCCAGTCAAAGTCCTGTATGCCGTGTCTTTACCATCTTTATTTTTCCTTGTTGCTGGAAAATACGACTGTCTAATTTCCATTTTTATCGGATATTTCATATATAATTGGATATAATTAAATGTTAATGGGATAGTCTAGTGAAACGCTTAATAAGTCAAGTAATTTACATTTTTTATTAGATCGTTAATCTGCTTAGCTTTCCAGCTACTGTAGTAGTTGATCAATTGTGCGTCTTATGTCTTAGAGCTTAGCTACTGGCTGGCTAGTCGCGTAGCTAGCAGTTAGTTACTATAAGCTATGCTTAGCTACTTAGCTACTTGAGTGGTATAAGTTAGATGGATGATTAAATTGAAATTGAGAGAATTGAACAATGCTTATATATATGTTAATGTATTTTGCTTAATCATAAATTTATCATTGTTTAATTATATGTTAGTTCTAATATCTTAATGTATTTTGCACTTCCAGCATGGAGTACTATATGGAAAAAACTTATTATAAGACAGCATCATTGATCTCAAATAGTTGCAAGGCAATTGCTCTTCTTGCGGGGCAAACTGCAGAGGTTGCAACCTTAGCTTTTGAGTATGGAAAAAATCTGGTGAGTGGTACCTTTATCTCAATTCGCATCTGATAGATGTAGAAAGTATATTTGAGTTATTGTTTTAAGAATGAAACCAATTACTTGTGGTTGAGGAAATACGATTGGAAGAGTCATTCACTCATTCTTATGTTTTATTTATGAACCCGAGCTGAATGAGTTGTCTACCTGTGTGGCTGATTCTACTTGTGCCTGAGAAAGATTTAAAGAGGCATTCTATGTTGTGTTACGAAAATCCCTTTTTTCTGTAGTACTTGTTTCAGAGTTTTGTGCCTACTTAGCTTAAGAAAGTGTTTTTGGGCCAAAAGATGTGGTCCCTTCTGTTTGCATGTTCTTTCAGTATTGTCATTTAAATATCTGTGATGGACTATGTATCTGGAGGACCCCTTTTCCAGTGATATTGGTAGGTAGTTATTTAGATGTAACTAATTAACTATTCATGTAAGCATCTGTCTGATCACTGATGCTACGTGATCTGTATTGATTCAGGATAAAGAAATTGTTTTTTAAGCAACTTCTTGATGATTGAGATGGACATATTTATGTTCTTCATTATCAGTATTGCTCCTTATTTCCATATCTTTTTTATTAGGGACTGGCATATCAACTGATTGATGACGTTCTTGATTTCACGGGCACATCTGCTTCACTCGGAAAGGGTTCGCTTTCTGATATCCGTCATGTAATTTCCCTCTCTTTTTCTGTGGCATACGTAATTGTGGATTCTAAAAGAACTTTCTTTTGGGGGAGTGTAGGGCACTTTCATGCTCATCAAAAGTGTATTAAGAGTTTTAAAGCTGGTTATCAAGTTTAAATTTGGTTATCAAGTTTTACGGTTGAAATTCTGTTTGAACTTTCTAAAAGAACTTTCTTTGTGACTTAAATATGGTTTTCAAGTTTTAAAGTTGAAATTCTGTTTGAACTCAATGAAATTGGGTTAAGCCCGTTCAATTGTATATTTTAATTTCTATGCATCATTGATAGTTCTTTCTTCAAATTGGACATGATTGTGATTTTTGCAAAGTTTATTTTCTGATTGGTATATACTCATAGTTTAGTATGTGTGGTACAAATATATGAACCTAATTAGAATTATGTTTGCTTATTTTCCGTTTTTAATGAACAAATAGATTCAGCAATATTTTTTGTCCATCAAGTCTCAATTATCTGTGAGATATGCAGGCTATTTCAGTGGGTCTCTTAGATTTTTTTTTCTTCTCAAAATGCTGCCTGTTGCTATGTTTTCCACAGGGAATCGTGACAGCTCCTCTCTTGTTTGCCATAGAAGAGTTTCCTCAATTAAGTGAAGTTGTGCAGCGAGGCTTCGACAACCCTTCAGACATAGATCTCGTATGTTTTCTTAAAACTTTGTTAGAAGTCCACTTCGTTGGTTTTTTAAAAGAAAATTGCATAACCCTATGCCATTATCTTGTTTTGAGTGACAGTTTCTGAAGTATAATTTTTTTTATCTTTTTCTCAAACATTTATATATAAGTTATCTCTTACGAAAGTATGTTGAAATGTGATTTATGCAATTCCTTGATGGAATTTTGTATAATTCTTTTAATTTGCTATTCGACTCCAATTTTGCCTCTATCCTATAGAAAGTAATGTAGAATGAAATAAAACGAAAAAATCTATCAAAATTTAGAAAAATCAGTTCACCTGGAATGGACTATTATCTAGCCGGGTGATAGGATCGTGAAGACTTAGAATTTCTATTATATACTCAGGGGTGTACAGTGTACTGATACCTCGGTAAACCGAAGTTTATTTTGTTGCTCATTTGCTTATTTGGAAGTTGCCAAATACTCTGTTTAGGTTTGGCCTATGAATAAGTTTTTCTGGACGAAGCAAAAGCTCAGTGAAATCTGTATTTGACTCGGTCGAAGAGACTCCCTTTGACCCATGAATTTTTTACTCCGTCTCTTTGATTTTGAACCATTTCTACTCTTAGGCAATGCTCCCATTCCCATATTTTCTCATTTAATCTAATCCACGAACTCATTTATTCTTTTAATCTCATCCATTTATTCCTTGCACCCACTTGTTTTTTTTTGTTATTCTTCAACTACAAATTAATAAAAACTACGCCTGACGTGTCGAAGGACTATATTATTACATATGTAGGTCTTTTGTTGCATTTTCTGTTGAATATAACGTATTTGTGCAATCGTTTTTGCGTATAGGCTCTTGATTACCTTGGGAGAAGTCAAGGAATACAGAGAGCGAAAGATTTAGCACTGAAGCATGCTAACATTGCAGCTGAAGCTATCGATTCCCTGCCCGGGAGTGATGACGAGGATGTTAGAAGGTCGAGGCGTGCACTCGTAGAACTTACACAAATAGTCATAAAAAGAACCAAGTGAACAAAGATTTTACTCCTACCAAGTTTACAATTTAATTCAAATTTTGTATTATTTAACTGGTAATTATGTTCTTTTGATAAATTTTGATGAAAAGTTTAAACTCGAGGCACGATTGCACGAGCATAAATCTCTTTTAGTTTACCTTTTATTTTAAAAGGCTCATTTAGTTTTTTATTGTAATTGAATTGTAGCATATTTAAATGTACAACAATAGTTGTAGTCAAGGAAATGTTATTGGAAAAGATTTTTTAGTTTTTTTTGAGATAAAATTCAAAAAGATGTTAAGGAAAAACAATTAGTATTAAATATGTTAACCAATATAAATAAGTTTATGGTATGTTTGGGAACATGAATTTCATTTGCAAATATAGATTTGGGCAAATTATGTGTTTGGCTACTCTAAAATTTGAGAATGTAGATTTAATCCAAATTCTAATAACTTAATATAATAAGAGTGAGTTATGGATTTCAAAATAAGAGCTCTAGACTTGTTATTTCCAAATTCATGATTTCAAATTTCTAAAGGTTGCGTTTGGGAACATGTATTTCATTTCAAATTCTTAATTTCAATTATAGAATCATAAATGGAGAATTTGAAATGACAAGGATTAGGGTGTCATTTCAAATCCTCATTTTAATTAACTACTTTCATAACATTGGTGGATTTGACTCAAATCCAAATTTAAATTCTTGTTATTGCCAAACATCAACTTTAAGCCAAATCCATATTTGCAAATGAAATCTTCATTCCCAAACATACCAAAATTGAAATCCAAATTTTCAAATAAAATCCTTATTCCCAAACGCTACCTTAGACATTTTATTATATTGTGTATTTGTGTGTGTAACATTTCAATACGTTAATGTTACAACATGTAAGGTATTGCAATGTTACACATGTAATATGATATGATACAAAAAAATGTCTAAACTCATTCATATTGGTCTATTTTCAACCAAGACTTTTACGAAAAACTTTTTTTTTATTATTATATTGTCTTATAGACTACATCTTTAGAAATTCATTATGTCAAGTTACTTTTTGAAAGATACTCTCAATAGGTTGAGAGAAGTCAGAGTGGTAAGAGAGAATCGAACTTAAGAGTTTTGCTGAACGTGAATAATGATATTTGCTCTATGACTAAGATAATTATAACTCTTATGAGAGACCGTTCAAAATAAGAAGTTCATATGCTAATAATTAGTATTATCAGGCTATTCATCCTGTGTATGAGGTGTATTTTTTTGATGAGATCGTCTCATAAAAATTTGTAAATTGTAATTCTCCATCATGGCTAATTACTTGAAAGAGACGTAGTTATATAAAAACATATTAACGTCTTTTTCAGATTTGCATAAATATTTTGGTCTTTAATTGACCTACCTACTCCTCAAATATTCATTATTCATTAGTTTATAAAAAGGAGGATGATATATCTATATGTATGCCTCTATGCCATGTCATTTGGATAAATATGACTTTTATCAATAAAATATGGATTATTTTATTATTAAAAGGAGTTATAACATCAAATCTTTGTTGGTAAAACTAGATAGTATTACGTAATTTTCTCATCTAACGTTACTTTCATATTTTAGTTGACAATGTATATTAAATTAATAGCGAAATTAAAATATTAGTATAAAGTGAACTGAACAATTATTTTAGAATTTGTGTTGAATTAAATTGATTGTTGTCATATTTAATTATTTACATATTATATGTTTTACATTTTAATGTTAATAGGTTTTTAGGAAAATAATTTAAACCATGACTTATAAAGGTGAAACCTAAATTCTCATGTATTTGATTCTTTTGATAAGCCTCTATATTAGTCTTAGGTTGTATATAAACTTTAAAATTTTATATATCACAAATTAGACCCTAAAATACCAAGATACTAGGGTATCCAAATTTCCAATTAATCGAATGTTAGCTCTCCCGACCTAATAAAATCAAATTTATTAAAATTGGTTGGATATTCATATTAAAAATTTTAAATCTTTTTGAATATAAAACGACTCAATATTTTTTTTTTTTCAAAAGAAAACGACTCAATATTTAACCTGACAAATATAGGTTGTTTTACCTAACCTATAAGACTATAACTTAAATTTTCAATTTAAATATAGCCGAGTGAAATCAATCCTAATAAACAAGACCATATTATATTAATAGCCTAATATGGACATTTATATTTGAAAAGCTCCATATAGATTTTTTTTTAAAGGAAGCTCCATATAGCTTTTGAAAATGCAAAGCATCCTCATTATAAAATTGTTGTATTGGTTTAACTTTCGGCGTGCTAAAGCCTAAAATAGTAAAATGACACTAAAAGCATATTTCCATATTTGTCTCTTTTTTTTTTGAGTTAATTTCCATATATATCTTTATTCTACTCCATCTTATATTCTCAATAAATTGTCACAATATATTAAATAAAAATTAAAAATTAATAAAAATAAAATATTTTATAATATTAAAATATAATTTAAATATGTGAATAAAAAATAAAAATTAATAAAAATATTTCAATGATAAATTATTATAACAAAATAACACACAAAATATAAAAAAAATGTCAACTCTCTTAGCCAACCTCAAAAGACAAATATACATCCATTTTTTTACTCGTAAATTGTACGTCTTTTTAGGCCCCATTATGGAAACACAAACACGCCCTTTATATGCGGCTGACCGGCAATGGCAAGTAGAGCATAGCCTAACCGGCAGCTTTAGGTTACCATAAGATTTTTTTGACCTAAACTTGTTCAGGACGGTGCGAATAGCTATTCTGGTAAGAAATCGTTTCTCGATGAGACTGTTTTATATAATAATTTGTGATTAAATATAGATCCTATTAATGTTATAGAAACTTTAAAAAATATAAATATAGTAAAAGAAAAACACAACATTCTACTGATCATTACTTTTGTATCAAGTTATAGTCAAAAGATCCTATTTATTGTTAAATTATTCACTATTTACGTTTGATCTCCTAGTTTTGAGTTTTGATTCTAACAAAACAATTTTGAGTTTTAATATTTTTAATTTTTAATATATTTTAATCATTAAAAATTGTCATTTGAAATCAAACAAGAAGACAACTAACCATGTGTCGAAACAAAACTACTATTAATTAGTGAGAACGCGAATGTTTCGTGTGGTATAGCAATGAAATATTATATTATGATTTTTTCACACTAATAACCATATATATTAGATTTATTTTTTTAAAAAATTAATTATGGCATGGATTTTTATTTTTTATAATCACTATTAATTAATGACTATAGTTTCATGAGTGATGAATATAGTTGATAATTTACTAAACAACTCTTAGTGCTAACACAAAAATCAAAATTTTATTTTTATGAGGAAAATTATACCCTAAAAAAATATTTCTATAGTAATTAAGTTTCAATGTTAATCAAACGAGTCTTGCATTCAATAACTAATACTACGATAATATAACCACAATTGGTGAACATGGGTTATAAAAAATATTATTGCACAATTTTATAAATTCACAAAAATAAATGTCATAATTTTTTTTTATTTTATTTTTTGCAATCGTGTCATATAATTAATCCTATTGTTTAGCTGGACATAACATAATTAACCACATAATGCACAATTATTTGTTCCCTTATGATCAAGGACCCCAACTTGTACTCATATTGTTGGAATTCATGATATTAAAAATTAAATAATATTGAGATTAGAGAAGCCATTAAAAGGGAATATAATTGAGGACCTTCCTCTTTGATTATACTAAATTATCCATTAAATTTTAATTAAATGCCTTATTTTCTTTTTAACATATTTACATTAAATATTTTTATTTCTTGGGAAATATTTTTCCATACTTATGTTTATGTCACTATGAGATTCAATGACGTACACAATTGACATTAAAATTATCATATATTTTTCGTTTACTCATTCCTCTCGAGTATTCTTAGGTCTATCTCTTTTTTCTTAAAATTAGTTTCAAAACAAATTGGATATTTGTGTAAATAAAAGCGAGTATTATTATTTATTACTAGGATTTCATTTTTTTAATGACTATTATGGAGTTAGGGATTTAAAAATTCTCAACAATGGGTCTAATCATATATTCTAATAATTAATTAAAAATTCCAAATAAATACGGACTGTAAGTAGGCATTAACGACACCACAAGTAGAAATTAAAGATGATGTAAAAGGATGCCGTAGTTAGGCGTTTAAAGATATTATAAGTAGACATAAAAATTATTGTAAATAGATATAAAGAATAAAGGATGATGTAAGTATGCATTAAGAGTAATGTAAGTATGCATTAAGAATACAATAAGTAGAAATTAAGCTTTAATGGGTCTAAAAAAAAATCAAATTTTTGTTTCTTTGTGGTGATTTGTAAATCATAGTCATCAACTATAATTTTTTTTAGGAAAAATTGTCCTAAATAATCCGATCTATTGCCCATCTGCTGTGAATAATCCCAACTATTGATTATTTCTAATAATCCAACCTTTGTATATTGTTTGCTAACAGCACCCTTTACCACATTTTTACCAACTAATGTAGGTACCTACTAGTCATTACGCTCTCTTTTTTTTTCCTCCTTATGCTTCTTTGCTGGTCTATCCCAACTTTCTTAGGTGGTAAGTAGCAATAGTAGTCGGTTAAAATATAGAAACAAGTCCCGTGAGCAAAAAAATTCAAAAATCAAATTATCTAATACTTCTAATAATCAATAACATCGATTATTCATAACAAATTGACAATAACTCAAATTATTCAGAACAATTTTTATTTTTTTTAATAATTAATTAGGAATTCCTTTATGGGTGGGTATAGTAAAAAACACACCCTAAAGCAACCAACCCCCACATGATGATATGAGACACACCAAGCTTGACCATTGACCCACCACCCTTTATTCCTCCCCATATCTCTCTTCTTCTTCCATTTCTCCTCATCTTCCTCTCTTCTCCATCACTCTCACTTTACTCTCTTCTCTCTTTTACCCACTTTCATATATTTAAGTTTGCACCTTAACCCCATTATTTTACTCAAACAATCTCAATTTCTTCCCTTTCTTCCTCACCTATTCTCATCTCACTTCCAGATCCAGTAAGTTGTTAACTTTTTTTGTTTTTTTCTATTAGATTTGATCTATGATGCGATTTTTCTGATATGGGTTTATGTTCTTTTTGCAGGTTTTTGATTCTCTTCATCTGGGTTGTTCACTGGATCTAATAAAAAACCCAGCTAATACTTGGGTAACTTTGTTGGTTTCTTGTGGTTTTAGTCAAGATCTAGAGGTTTTTGAACTGGGTTTATGTTAGTATTCTTGAAAGTTTCTGTATTTGATGCTTTTGATGCTTTTGATGCTTAGAAATTGGTGATATTTGGTCAGATCTGATATTTGTTAGAGGTTTAGTAGATTTGGAGAAAGTTACTTAAGTATTATTTGTTTAAACTGCTGTTGAGATTGAAATGGAAACCCTAGTTGCTGTAGCACAACACAGACACCAATATTACAGTGGTAGAGGAAAGAATCATAGTATAATGAGATTTGGTTCATCCCCTTCTGGTGGATTTAGGGATATTAATTGTAGGACGTTTGAATCTGGTATGGGTTTACTTCCTAGTCCTTATAAGGCTTATGGGAGTCCGGTGATGAACCGGGGTTTCGTGTCTCCGAAATCGCCTAGCCCATGTGGTAAGAGTGTTGGGAAATCAAAGGTTGAGGATGTTAAGCCTGTGAAAAAGAATGTTGTGAGTAGTCCAATTCCTATAAACTTGAAGGTAGATAGTAGGAAGGAGACACCATCAAAGGAAAGTCTGTCGTTCTCGGAGCGATGGGCTGGACCCGCTTACTCGAACTCACCCCCACCGAGTTCTTTGCCTATACCCAAGTTTTCGGTCAAACCTAAAAGGACCGTGTCACTTGAGTTACCTGCGTTAGAGTCTGATTTGAACTTGCAGCCGATGCCTAAGTCGGCCCCTGCATCCCCGACTAGAGAATCTTCCCGATCACCCTTTAGTTTCCTCCATGATGACGACTCTGCTACTAAGACTCTTCGTCGTATCCTCAATCTTGATATTGCTGATGATTGAGTGGGAAACTCGGGTCAAGTACTAGTTTAATGGTAGTTGTGTATATACAAGGAAATAAGTTGCCTTAAGTTAGGCTGATTTTAAGTTTAGTAGCTATGGTAGAAGAGGCACAAGATGACAGTTGTAGTTGGTAATCAATAGACACTCGGATTCCTTATTAAGATTGGTTCGTGTTGTTTCAGTATCGTTTATGTAGAAAGAAGTCGTGGAGGGGACAGGGTGTGTGGCGTTGGTGGTTGATTTAGTTCTCTCCGAAACTTTCGGAGGCAGAAGACGAGCCACGTTTACAATACGTGGGTGATTAAGCATTTCGATTTCCATTAAACTTGAGAAGGAAAATCTTCTCAGCTCGGTCATCTAACATGTCCGAGTCTAGAGAAATTTTCTTACCTAATATACCTCAAGTTTATCTATTCTGACCGTTACTTTTAGCAGTAGTTTCGAAATCTAACATTTGTGTGCATACTTTGTAGAGTTGTAGATCCTTGAAGATACGGGTTTCTTTGATCTCGATTTATACTTATAAACCATAAATTCTCTCCTTTTTATCCACAAATTCTAAGTTCATTACATCTCTAAACTCTTACCTTTACTCATCTTTAGCTAATCTTGTTCTTTGTAGCCTAACGTAGCTTCATTCGATAGATAATCTCTTATTCCTTTTCTTTCTTCTTTTAGTTAGATTCTGGCTCGGTTTAACAGTAGTGTCATCATCCGTGCATGCCTTCTTTTCTGGTTTTTTGATAGTTAAGATTGCATAGCACTCGGAAAATGCTTGTAATAGTTGTTTCTTCTGCATCACGAGCTGCGTTCTTCAGCCTCTGTTGCACTTCCACCCCTCAAAATTTCTAGCTTTTAGTCGTTACTAGCCGGTGTTGCTTCCGTCTTTCCTTATGGTTCATGAATCATGGCAATCCATTCCGTATGTTGAAGGTAAAGCTACCGATACTCCTAAATTCGTTTGTGATTAATATACATCAATTGTTTTTCAAGCCAAGGGTCTCATTGGCCGCAACCTCCTTATCTCTTTTGATAAGGGTATGGTCTGCCGTTATTTAGCGTCCATAAACGTTTGGTGATGATAAACTGTTTTAGACGGTGTATTGATTAGTACCGGTTTCTTTTCTCTTGTGCAGTTGTTTGGGTTTGCCAGAGGAAAGATTTGGAGTCTCGCGACATGCTTTTATGTAGACCGCTTTGTGGAACCGTCTGTCGTGCGCTACCTCTTTTGGCTGTTCATCTTGTGTTCTTTATATCATGAACTAGTAGATCTATATTAGCTTCATCCGCTTTAGTTTTATGAATCTCAATGCAGACATTTCCCGTCTTTGTTCTCAGTTAACGCGTCTTTGTAGACGTTCGTACTCTGTTATGTTTCGGTTTTCAGATGTTCTGTCGATCTGTTTGAGATTCGTCAATATCGTCTTGTAGACAATCGTCTCTATCTATGTTGAATGGTACTTTTCTTATGGTTCATCTTTTTCAGCAGCTGCTCTTATTTGATTTTATTTGCTTAAACCAGAAGTTCTGCATATTTCATCTTTGCTCACTCTTAGCATTCGGGTTTTCGACATTTCAAGATATGTGTGGATGCTTTGTATGTTTAGCATCAACCGAGTTGAACGGTTGGCCATCGAGTACTCGAGCTTGAGTAACATAATTGATCGAGTTCAAGCTCAAGTAACATAATTAAATCTTGTGTCGGACGAAGGTTTCGTTTGGTTTTCCCCAACTTATTTTTAGTTTTTCTAATAAGATCGGTTTTAAGGAGAATTTTCTACACGCAAGAAGTGTAGGTGGTATCGATTTCCTATTAGCGGTAAGAATCGAATTTATATCATAACTCGGTAAGAATCGGAACTCTATCATAACTCACAAAAGGTGAAAGGGAAAACGTTTATTTCCCTCCTTAATTTCCATTATTATAAGCATTGCTCAAGTATTTAGTGTGCTACAATTACCAAATGGAGTTTAGGGTATATTAATAGATGAAATTATTCACGTTAATGCATTTTTAATCTGCTTTGTTTGATACCGATTCCTCAAAAACAAACACTTAATGGGTACTGTAAAATTTAAATATATGTAAGAGCCTTTTGAGTTATGAAAAAATTATCTGCTAAAATTCAACTTTTTATCATTTTCGTAAAACAATTCTACCTATGAATAATCTTAACTTTTGGATAAGTTAACCAAGATTGTTGTTACTCAATTGTTAACTTGTAATTGTAGATTAATTCTTTTAAAAATAAAGGAAAAGACATCAAAAATAAAAATACTAAAAAATAAAATACAACCAAAAACCAAAAAAAAACAACAAAAAAAAAAAACCACCCTTTCATCACCATTGGTAGCCCCTGTCTTCTGCCACCCTATTTTAGGAAAATCGCGAAAATTTTGAATCATTTAGCGTAAATTTTCCTTGAATTATGTGTTGCATTCACACTTATTGTCTAAAGAGCTTATGTACTAAAGTATGATATAACATATGGTTATAATCACCGGCTTAAAAATAATTTCTTAATAGGTACATTATAATTCTGATTTTAGCATTGCTTTTATAATTTTAGATATTCTAAATACAGGTAAATCCAAAAAAAAGATATTCTAAGTACAAGTAGATACAACTTATTAATTTTATAAGTGATTTAGACTAAATTAATTTTTTTATTTTAGATATTTTAAATACATGTAAATACAACTTAAAAAGATATTCCTTAAAAGTTAATTGTGAACTATAAAAATGATTTTTTGATTTTATCATTTGAATTTACAAGCTACCATAAAATTCACTCTTTCACTATTTTGAAATGTTTTCCTTTACAACCTTTTTTATTTTACGTGTATCAAAATCAAACCCACAATATATTAATTTTATAAGTGATTTAGACGATATTAATTTTTTAATTTTTTATTATAGCCTCTTAATAGAATCTATTTGTTTGACATGATATTAAAAAACATTCGTCATAAAAGGGTCACATATTCAAATTGGAATATTTAGCATCATATATAAAGAGCACATCTGTTGTATACATACTTTCATCTTAAAGGATACTCATTTGAAAAGTGTGATAAACTGTATCATCAACATAAATGAGAAAGTCTTAATAAATAACAGTTATTTATGAGGTTAATAAATCACCCTTATGTGGTAGGATATGAATATATGATGAAAGTTTTGTTCTTTTAATTTATCTTTTTTAATTTTATATATTTTAATATTATTCCTTTTGTCTTTCTATAGTAATTTACAAATCACGGTTATTGATCAGGAATTTTTAAACTTAAACTAATGGTTGAGATGATCACCGAACATTTTCAACTAGTAACTTAAAAAAGGCTCAAATCCTCCATGTTTGTGTTAAAGACAAACACTAAACACAAGTAAAATAGATTCCTTCAAAGTACAATTTGGAACAATATTAAACCTTTATGACAAATTGATACCTACTTTGCTTTGATAGTGATCATGGGATAAATATTTTAAGTGACTTAATTTTTAAAAATTATTTAATTGTTAAAAAGTATTTTAAGTTTTGAAAATTTATTTAATTTTTAAATTATTTATACTTTATTATAATGTGACTTGTTAAAGAAGAGTACATATCATTTGGACAAGAAGTCTTAAATTCTAAGGAAGAAAGCAATTAGGATAAGTGGTACAACAATGTCATTATATTGGAGAAGAACAAGAACATTAAATGATTGTTTGGGTAATTACAAAGTAAAAACTCCTAAATAGGTTTACTTGAGGTGGGCAAAGGTAGCAATCAATTTAATCTTTTTACTCCTAAATAGGTTTACTTGAGGTGGGCAAAGGTAGCAATCAATTTAATCTTTTGAGAGACTGTTTTTTTTAAAGACGACTCTCAAAAGTCCAGTCCAAATCTATATTTAGAGTTGTAACAATATATATTTAGAATTAGACTGTGCTTTTAAGAGCCGTCTTTACACAAGACGGTCTCAAGTAAAATTTATGTTTGACAAATACTCTCTTAGTCCCCCCCTGAATTAGCACCATTTGACTCAAAAAACATACATTTTTTGGTCAAATGATGCTATTTCATAGGAACAGGAAGAGTGCATAACATAATCACTTTTTTTTTCAAAAACTTACCATGTAACTTTAAAAAATTATATTGTATTAATCAGGGTCGGTCCTAAGCAAGGGCAAGGTGTGCCTATGCCCAGGGCCCCTAAAAAATTTTAGTTTTCAATTAGTGATTTGATTCGGACTTTTCTATGTATTTAATATTTTAGGGGCTCATAAATAATCTTTCGCCCCGGACTCCTAAAAACCTAGGGCCGCCCCTGGTATTAATTATATGAACAATTTCCTTCTAATGTGATAACATACATATCCACAATAGTACATAACGTAATCACATTTATTGCATTAATTGGTAAGCTAATTCTCCACATGCCAAATATTCTTTGCTTATTTTGCAAATAAGACATGGGGGAAACACTAAAAAAATTTGTTTTGGTAGCCAAATTGATCAAATTTTTGCATCTTACAGGGCAATGATACTTAATATAAGAGTAAATTATATTACATTAAAAATTTATCAGAAATTTAATACAATCAATCAAAATCAAATTCAACTATAAAATTGAATCTAGCAAAATCAAAGGTACATAGAAGATATTTATCTAAACTCAACGAGGCCCGACCCCCATGAATTTTGTTAGTAATTTATCATTATACAAAGCGTAATAATTAATAAGATTATTGTTCATAAATCATATCAGTTCAAATTTTTAGTTAAAATAAAAGTTTCATCCTCAAAAATGAAAGAGTCCATAACACGTACAATAATTAATGTTATGAAGAGAATAATATAGTTTGTATTTTTTTGAGATTATAAAAGTATCATTTGGAAATATTTTTTAAATTATATGATAAGTAAATAAAAAAATAAAAATTATATGAGAATCAAATTCATACTTCCTATGATCTTCTTAATATTTTCTTCATTACACAACAAGAACAATAATAATTTTTTTTTTTTTTTGAGATAAAGAACAATAATAATTTCACTATTAAATACTAAATTATATCAAAAAAAAAAATAAATTTTATTTCCTTGTTATGTCATCATTTTTTGGCTCTATTCGTTGTGGTAGTT
The DNA here is from genome assembly GCA_019776075.1 of Amaranthus palmeri. Lineage (NCBI taxonomy): Eukaryota > Viridiplantae > Streptophyta > Magnoliopsida > Caryophyllales > Amaranthaceae > Amaranthus > Amaranthus palmeri. The sequence goes on from JAAKBH010000321.1 coordinate 733,355, forward strand.
GTTTTGGATGATTACTTAAGTAAAGTTAAATATGGACAAAATAAAATAGGTATGAGTGTTGAGAAATAATTATTGATCAACCAATATGGACAAACAAGACATGGCATAGCTTTAATTTAATAAATTAATAGGGTCCCTCCATAGGCTATTTATTTTAAATGCATGATTGAGTATTTAATAATAATATTTTTATTTAAATTTCTCAAATATTTTTAGCACTATTCCTTAATCAACTTTAGTTTAAGTTAAAATTTGGTGAACTGAAATTTTGTTTGATTATACTCAATATACTTTTTATTAATAGTTTTTAAAATTTTTAACTAATTAGAGATATTTATTATTGAAATATAGTGGATAAGAAAGTGTATAAAATCAAATATGGCATTTAATTAGAATTTGAGAGTAGTTTTTTCAGAAAAGAAAAAATATAGACAAAAATATTTTTACAATTTTAAAACCCAAACGCCTTGTTTGATAACCTTTTTAATAATATTTTTTTACTTTTGATTTTTGACTTATTGGTTAGTAAAATAATTGTAAAAATTTATTTAATTTCTTAAATAATTTTAAAATTAAAATGAAAAAATAATATGAGAAACTTTTTTTTTTAATGATTTTTGATTTACTGGTCTATTTTTTCTGACATAATAACTGAATAACTGACGAAACATTCAACACGATCACTCGGAAAACCAATTGCCAAGTATTCAAAATAAATTATGAACTACAAAAATTAACTAAAAATAAATAAAGATATTGGAAAATCAAAATTTAGGTCATTACTCTCATTAGGAAATAAACTTTACAATTTAATTTCATTCACATCTATCATAATACATTAACATCTCCTCTCTCTCACATTGCTTGGCAAAATTTTTAACAACTAGACCAATATTTAATAGAAAAAGTGAAAAGGAAAATTCTAATTAAGTCAATATATATAATTATTTATTATATATTTATTTATTAAGGAAAAACTTCTAATTTTCCACTTCATCAAAAAGCATTTCTTGGCATCGACATTCTTGACTGCAAAACGCTTTTTCTCCTCTGTAAATAAAAAAAAAAAAGAAAATTTAATTGATTAATAATAGAGTATATATAGCATATTCAAAAATTTAAAAACAGTGATTAATTATCAAATCATTCAATATTCCGCTCGAAAATAGAGTCTAACGAGACAATTCATATTCATACTCCCTTGAGGGAATACTAGAGGAAAGCGGCCGATTAATTATTAAATATATCTTTAAACTATCATTACATTATGTTTTTGTATATACAATGATATAAATGGTAACATGATTATTGAGAATCATTACATTACATTATGTTTTTGTAATTGATAAGTTTGGTCACAAAATTAAATGAGATCTATTATTTTACTAATTAAATAGTATTGAGTATTAATTATCTATATTATCCAAAAAATGAAGGATTGGTGCAAAGAATTTAATCAACAAGGTACCCTACGTACATATTATACAAGTGATATGCCTACTTGTCTAGCTAGATCAATAGTAGTATCTGTCCTTTTAAATTTGCACCAAAGAAAAACATTAACGAAAAATAAAGTGAAGTATTTTTTAAAAAATAAATATTCAATAATAAATGATAAAAAAGATGATTATTTGATAATTAATGAAGAGAGAAAATTCCTCAACATGAAAATATAAGATTAGTTTTAGTAAAATTGTAACTAAAAAATTATTTACTCCATTATCGCTTTAAATAAACTACATCACAAAATAAAAAAAAATATTTTTAGCATATAGCTAATTGCTTAGTGTTTTTTTTATTTGTCTGGCACAAGTCATTCTCGAGCTGAGAGTTTCATTAGTTGTAATTTTCATATTTGTTGTGATATGAATATAATTAGCCATTATGCAAACGTTACTAGATCCTAATACTCCCTCCGTTCCAGTTTACTAGTTCCATTTGATCAAACACGGATTTTAAGGTAGTAGTGGGGTCCATTGGAAAAAGTGGTAGTTGGATATTTTAATTGATTAAATTAATTGTAAAAGATGGTAGTGGAGTATTGGGAATTGAAAAAGTGAGGGTATTTAGGTAAAGAAAGGATAACCAAAAAAGAAAATGGGACAAGTAATGAGGAATTGCCAAAAAGGAAATGGGACAAGTAAATTGAAACGGAGGGAGTATTAACTTTCATGAACGATATATAGATATGATGATAACATAAATTAAAACTTTTAAATATAATGTAGCAAATTTAAAGAAACGGACTAAAAATTAAAAGTGAAAGAAAGAAAGAATTGGTTACCTACCTATACATGTAAATGTCCTTTCCTTCCCCAAGCTTTCTCTTACAATGGTGACAAAAACTAAGAAAATTCTCTTGAGAAGAAATAGAATTTCCAAATTTGGAGAAATACCCATTTTTCCTTGTAGAAAAAGATGAAGACCCAACAACACCACAACAACTTTGAACAATACAATTACCAAATATATGAGTGGTTTTAGGGTTTGGACCATGAGAAATTACACAAGTATAATCTTCAGATGATTCCATATCACTTAAGGAAAAATTTTCATTTCCATTTGAAAATGGTGTTTTTTGAGGATGAACTTGTGAATCTTTGTTTCCAAATGGCCATAAATTGTTATTTCTTGGTGTTTTAATCCCAAATTCTTTAGGAAGAGGAGGGATTTGGATTCTAAGTTGTGAACCAAAAACAACAAGTTTTCTTTTTTGTTGTTTGGAATTTGTGTTGTTATTGTTGTTGTTGATGTTGTTGTTTTCTAAAATGTTGTTTTCATCAATTAAAACAACAACAATACCCTTTGTGTTTGTGGGTTGTTCCCAAAAACTTTTGGGGTTTTTGGGGTTGTTTTTGATGGTGTTGTTTTCAACCCAAAAAGAATTAAGAGTAGAAAATGGTTTAGGATCAAGGGTTGAAGTTGGGCTCATGATTGGATCATTACAATTTGAAGATGGAGAGGTTGATGAAGATGAACAAGAAGAAAAGGGAGTGAAGAAATTCTTCAAAAATTTAGGAGAATTGAGGAAAATTGAAGTGGGTTTTGTTGATTTTTCATGTGGAAGCCATGAATTGTTGGTATGATCAACACTTATGGCTTGTGGACTTGTCACTCCTCTTGATCTTTTCCTTAGCATTACCTTCACAAATCCAAAACAAATATAATGTCACAAAATTTATACAAACTCACACCCTGTGTAACATATTCTGGCGCTTCAACAATATCTACACATAAAAATATCAAGGTCTACAGCGATAAGCCAAATCACATAATTCTGACCACTTAACTTAAAATTGCAGCCAATAAAAGGGTTGAAATGATGTGATTTGGTTGAAATAAATGTGATAGCTTTTTTGATTAAATGGAAAGAGCTTTAAGCCTTTAATCATGACTATTATCTTTGGTTTGAATTGGTTATTAACAAAGATTAAAAATTTAAGCAATAAAATTGAGAAATACTATAAATTAAGCATAAAATTTACCTTATTTTGAGATGATAAATCTTCAATCTATCCAAAAAATGACCAAAATTTTGAGCTCAAGATCAAAACTTTGGATCCCTCAATCAAATAACTCAAAGAAACAACCAAATGAGAAACACCAACTCAACTAAATAAGACCAAAAATTGATTGGTTTGCTTGTTTCAAAGATCAAAACTTTTTTTTTTTTTTTTACCAATTCTAAAAAAGGTTCTTGTTTTTTTCCAAATTCCTTAACTTTTTCTCACTAAATTGGTAAGCAAAATCAATGATCAAAGAATCAAATGGGCCCACAAAAACCCACATGCAACATCTTTGTGACTAGTAGTAGTAGTGATTCTGGGTTTCTGATGCAATTTCTGATGTATCAGTTCAGAATTCAGTTTTTCTGATCCCAATACAGAAATTCATTACCTAAAATATATATAAATTTTTTTGGGTTTTTTTTTTATTGGGTTTTATTTTTATTGGGTTTTATTTATATTGGGTTTTATTGATAATTATTGACCCGATTAATCGAAATTCGAGAAAATTATTGGTGGGTTTTCTCTGTTTTATAATTCTGTGGGTGGGTTTTTTATGTAATCCCATAAATTTTGCATGTGTGTGAGTTTTTATCAAGTTTTTTGTTGTATAAAGTTTGTTTTTTTATTTTCCTTTTTGGTTGTGAAACTGCCCACGGATGATGAATTTTAGTAGAGGAAAAAGAGGAAAAGGATTAAAGAAAGGAGATAAAGGGTTGAATAGAATGAGGGTAGTGTGGGTGTGTGTGCCTTTATAAAAAGTGGTGAGGGTGTGAATTAAACCTGACACATATCAGCGGTTCAACATGTTCGATCGTAAAAAAATTTAAAAATTTAAGGATTTTAATATTAAATTACGTAGTACTATTTTCTTCGAATCTTTTTAGTTGTTTTATTTTTTTATTTGGCAAATTCATATTAATTGTCCCAGTCCCATTAATGATAGAAATAAAAATGTTAAAAAATATTATAATTTTTTAAATTACACGTGGTCTTTAAAGAATTGTCAATTTTTATTCTGACTCTGCACATCAATCACTGATACTAGTTGATTTAGTTGGTAATAAACGATTAGTGATAGTAGAAAAGATAACATTAGTGGTTTTTTTTTAAGGAAAAAGTAAGTATTTGGTAACTAATGAAAATAGAGAATAAATTGTATTGATAAAATTAAAAAAAGTGTTAAAATGAATAGATGATATTAAATCATTGTCCAAAAAAGAAAAATAATGTGAAATAAGATGAACAACTCAAAATGGAAAATAAAACTAAATGAGAGGAATAGAGGAACTAGTTTTAAAAAATATTGTCGATATAAAGATAATAATAGTGGTCGAGGGATTATTCATATATATATTTTGATTAAAGAGTAAAACGGTTATTTCTTTTCTGAAGATGAAAGAGAAAATCTTTAAAAATAGCTAGTCTTTTGATAAACCGTTGCTTTGAAAGACGTCTTTCAAGCCCAACCCATTAAAACTTAATGCTTACTTAGCATATCTTTAATACGTACTCACAATATCTTAAATGCCCACTTACATCATTTTTAATACATACTTACAATATTTCAAAAATTACTATATTAAACCGACCTGACTAATTAGAAGCCGTCTCTCACAAAAATGTGTACTTTTTAAATTATATACAAACTTTAATATTGGTCTTGGACCCATATTGATTTTTATATTCCCACACAGGCCCCCACCATGAAGAAAATAGGAAAAGAGGTGGGTCATTTTCTGTTTTTGTTTTTGTTTGTGAATTTCTAATTTCATAGTCCTCATTTATTTCATATTTGCATGATCATACCCTTACACTACTTCATAATTATCTTTTACAAAAATATTACTAACATTTATAAAAGGGTAAAAATGCATAATATTATTTGAGATTTTTTTTTTAAAGATTTATAGCCTAAATGATAATATAATCATAATATAATAAATCTTGTTTAAGCTTGATGGACTTCAATATTCAATGTATTGACTATGTTTTTCATTTTTTTCACCACTCCTTGAGCTATATTATTCTCATGAATGTTATTAATAAGATAATATCATTATAAATAAATAAATTGTGTTGATTTAATCACTATATTTTACTTAATATGTCAAAATTCTTATTTCAAATTCGCTAACCTCGCCTTTTATTTTAATTATGTCAGCAATTACAAATTTGCATAATTTTCTATAAACAAGACGAAATACGTGTTCCTATACATAAAAGAGAATTAAATTGTCTCAGTACTTAAGCGTGTATCACTTCTCTGGGTTACATTTTGAACTCGATTCTCGCACCTCTCTTCCTTATCACACCTATTCTCCGACCTATATAGTACTAAAAAGTGGGTAAAAAAGTAAAAGGGTAACACAGAGGTAAAAATTGGATGGAAGCACGAAGGATGATAAATGAATTAAATGTTCCCTATTCGTGCGAGATTTCTAAAACAGCTGACACCCTGATCAGTTGTCTTTTTATGAAGACTTTATCTTATTACTGTGATGTAACTGCTCAATCAGGCTGATTGTGTGGAGTACAAATTAAATATTAATATTATGTGGATAATGAGGCGAGTATAACTTAGTTATAAGACGGGTACGATATACAAGGAAGTGAATGGGCCGGTTGGAGCGATTATAGTGCAGGTTAGAACATATATATACAATCGTGATAAGTAATTAAGTATATTTAGTTGGACATAAATAGTGATAGTATTGAATATTTATTTTTTTAAAACGTTAAAATATAGGAATGAATAAAAAGATAAATTGAATATTTCTATGAATAAAACAATAATGTACTCCTAATATTATATTATACCTTTACTCAATGACACAATTTGATCACAACATTTCTCTATTTATTCACAAATTTCTCTATTTTTTATCAATAAGTAATCAAGACAAAGTACATGCATGGTGGGAGTTGTGGGACCATATATAGAAAAATTAGCAAGTAATGTTAATATCAATTATTTATCATATAGCATGGGTTTGCTAGGTTATAGTATAAAAAGTTTAATTAAAATATTAAATTAGGTAATATGTTTTGTAAATAAATATTAGCTGCTTATAGTAGCTTTTGAATTTCGTTTAAAAGTCAATTTTTGTGCTTGCTTAAAAACTACAAAATAATTTTTGATTGTATGACGAAATAAAAATTAAAAGACAAAAATCAATTAAAACAACAATAAATAAAAAAAACTATTTGTTACACTTTTATATGGAGTCGAGTATTGTTACGTATGTTTAGAATTATTTTGGTAGAAGCTAAATAGTAGGGTATTTTGTGTGAAATAGTAGGGTATTTTGTGTCCCTCATTTGTGCATGGATTGGATCAAAATATACGCCATACATTCACAAGAGTACAATTCTACGAAACACAACACATTCATTTAAAGCTAACATGTGCAACTATACAAGGGTTGTGTATAAAAAATAATGATCCTTAAATTGTGTAAAATGAGAAGTACAAAACACTAAAAGAATATTTATGGGACCAAGTAATTAATTTAATAGTAAAACCATAATTTGTGTAATTATATATGCGAAACGTTACATTGTTATTAACGATCAGCATTTCAATTTACAATTTAAGCTGATGGTCGGGACTAAAAAAAATATTAGACACTGAATTAGATTCTCTAATTTAAGAGTTTTTTGAACAAGGAGTTGATCTTTTATCATCATTATCATACCCAGTATATCACGCCCATAGAAAACTATGGTCAGGGTCTGGGTAAGGAAGAATGGCGCCAACTCATACCCATAAAGGGTGAGTACGGTCAAAAAGTCCCCCGGCTCGAGAAAGAATAAGATCATAAGATCTCTAATTGTGCAACTGATGGGAGAATAAAGAGTTAATCTTTGTATATATTTATTTATTTACTAGTAAATTATCCAATGAATAATTAGAATCTCTTTCTCAAACGATGCAAAATTATTGAGAGGCCCATGACAAAATGCATTTATAAATAAGAAATTTATTAATAAAATAAATTTTTATTTGTCCTCTAAAGAATAAAATGACAATACAATAATTTCAACGTTGAAAAATACTATACGAAATGGAACACCAAGAGCGTACTAGCTAGCAAATACTACATATCTGTATACCCCATCGATGTATATCAATATATCAACGTCTTTTTCACTTAATAAATTGTTATGCCTTAAAATCATTTAAATTAATTAGCCTTATAATTTTTAAATGACTCTTTAATATTAAAATTTTAGTAATTTATTATAAATTCGAGTTGATTATGGCTATTACCCATACGACCCGTTTGGTAGCTGGTAATAAATCGTGGCAATGAGAATGAAAAATTAATGTAATTTTGGTTAAAAAATATTTTGGCTATCTTGATGGCCATGTTTGACAACCTTCAATCATCTCATTTTGTTCATAAAATTCATTCCAATGCATTACCAATGAGAGATGTGGTATTAGAAGGTAATGAAAATTTGTGAACAAAAAAAACTTTTTTGTGATCAAAGTTTCATTACCATGGGAATGACATGAAAGTTTTGATGAAATTTTACACTATAAATCATTCCCATTACCACCGTTTAGTACCACTAACCAAACGGGCCGTTAATGGTCTTTTTTTAGTGGGTCAAAATCAGTTATAATTAATCAGATTAGAGGTGTAATTTTCGACATAATTAACTAAACATGTTAGATTTAAATCAAAAAGTTTTTAACTCATTTATATATAATCTAAGCTCAAATCCAGCCCGAGTTCGTATCAATTACAAAGTGTGTGGAATTTACATTACATGCTTTCAGGGCCGACCCTAGATATTTTGAGGTCCTGGGCGAAATGACACATTGAGGCTCTTTTCCTTTGCAATTTATAACATATATAGACATTCTGCAACCATTAATTTTACTTTTTTGACATAAGGCCCTGGGCGACGACCCCTCTTGCCCACCCTTAGGGTCGGCACTGCATGCTTTGCCTAAATGACATGATACAAATTGAGATAATTCTATTTTCCATTTTCCATTTGCTATTTGTATGTTTGTGGCCTTCTTGTGGCATAACAATGTACAATTATGGTTGCCCAAATATTTAGCGACTTGACGACCATGCTACGTGACTATCATGCTAGCTAGCCATATGAAGTATAATTGATATTTTTGGATAATCACCATTTCGAGAAATATTTTCCATATATTTTTGCATATATTTCCCCACAATGTTAACCATGTTTTCCTCGTAATTATTTTGTTTAGTATGTAGTCGGCCTCATATTATCAGTACTAAAGGTGGTTTGAAATCGTTATTATTGTGTTTTGTCGAATGAACCCAGATCGTGTAAGATGAGTTCTCCACTTGATGCTCATCCATATATTTGTGTTGGAGGCTTTCGGATAGTTGCAGGTGCGTGCCTCTCTCTGTGAAGATCCTTTTGAGTCGGAGGACTCTTTGACCGCACTCTCCTATATGGGTATGAGTTGCCGTCTATTTTTCCTCCCTAAGCTCTGACCATAGTTTGTCTATGAGCGAAATATACTGGATATGATGATGATATACCTTATGACATGATAGTAGAAAACTATAAGATATATTTCACCTGATGATGTACTTATCAATCGGCTATAGTAGCAAAATAAATAAACACAATAATTAGCAATATTTTCAATATTAATACAATGATTTCAAGGAAATTTTCAACATTTATCACTTGATGGAACTAACTATATTACATGAAAACAAAATGGATAAAATTCCTTGAAAACCAACCAAAGTACACTTAGGACTACTCATATCAACAAGGTGCATCTTATTTTCATGGGAGCCCATTTGCTAAGAACTCCACAATTAAGCATGTTTGGTGGGGAGCAATCTTATGACAGGTGATCTCCTGGGAAGTTTTCCTCGGTGGGCACAAGTGAGACCAAAGTGCGCTGAAAAGACTTATGATGGTCTGTGGAATCAGTTTACAGTCTCCATGAGTCACCGATGCTCCGTTGGGCTTGTTACTATAACAAAAACAATTAAAGATTTGTTTAAGTATAATGATGTTAAATAAATGTGTTCCTAACCACTCCAAAACACCCTTCTCTTTCACTTCACTTAAAAAAGAAAAGAAGTCTTGAAAATGAATAAAATTCTTTTAAATAAAATAAAAATAGTATCAAAAATGGAAAGAAGTAATAATATTAGTTTTTTTTTTTTTTTTTGAAAACAAGTAATAATATTAGTTTGCATTGGGTAAAGTCACCTTGTTTAAATCCAATAGCCTTATCTCTAATCTCTATGGATGAAGTCATTTTCATAATAGTAGCCTTAGGTACATCTCTTTCAACTTGCACATAACATCAATTAGAATACAAAACAAGATGTCATCACTCATCATAAGTTTCATTTGTCTTCATTTCCATTTTGAAATATCAATTTCTTTGGGTCCCACTTCACATGCCCTCTTCCTTTTCTTAATACTCCTATTTCATTGTTTAATAGACCCTTATTACCTTAATTAGGACAACAATAATAATTTAAAAAATTTTTTTTAATGATATCTTATTACCGCTTTTCTCTAGTCCTCCTTATAAAGAAAGTACGGGTATGAATTGTCCGTCAACTTCCCTCACCCAAACCCTGCTCTCAAGCGGAATATTGGGTATGATGATGCTGATTTTATTAATCATTTGTTGATTCCTAAATTGTTGATTGAGTTGTTTTTGATGACCATTGTACAATCAACTATTGTTCATCCATCCAGTAAAAATTGAGTCTTATTTCAGTTGAATTAAGCATTATTTTCTTCAAGTAAAGTTTGGAGTTCAATTCTCATTTAACTCTCCTTTTTTATCAGAAAATAACTCATACAATTATATAATAAAATATTTTGTGTTAAGATAAATTTTATAAAATCTCATTATGTATATATTTTATCTTTAATATATTACTCAAAAATCTTATTTAAAGTGTAATGTAATAACTGAATTTCTTTCCGTTCTCGGGGTAAAATAATAAAGTGGATAAACATTTATGGAGAGTGTTGGCCATTAATTTTCATGAAAAAGCAATAAAAAATCCTAATAATTTTCATGGTGTTGGCCATCAATTTTTAAGAACAAAAATAATTTCATGGTTGCTAATAATTAATGTGAAGCAACCATTATATTAATTAGAAGCAATTTTATATCTGCAATTGGTTTGACTTAAAAGCCCTACTCTAGGGGGAACAATCCCTATCGATCACCATATAAACCACAAGATGTAAAATATTAAATGAAAATTATTTTAAAACTTGTCCCATAATATATCTTAAAGTTCGACTCATAATTATATATACCTTACTTATAAAAATTACGAATAAGATTTCAAGAAATAATAAAAACAATAATTCATTGACTGCATAGAAATATATAAGATGATGTTATGGAATTTCGAAGAATAATAAAATAATTCATTGAAAATATGAAAATTAAGTTTCAAATATATCAGTCAAATTTTTAATGTGAAATGTACAATATAAAATAATTAATTTTGACATTATATAGCTATGTACGGATCAAAAGTTAAAATAAAAATATAAAATATCAATTATAGTTTCTATTGCATACTTTATAATAAAATTTTAATTTAATGTAATAATAATTATAATAATAAAAGTGATGTTTCATGTTATAATTGGACCCATGATAACATCAAATATTCATGATTGTAATAATAGCTCGAAATAGCTTCTAACCATATTATTATTCATTGGTGCTAGTCATGTTTTCAAAGACTTAAGAGTCAAAATTCAAACATTGGAAATAACAAATGAATTGATGTTATATACAAAAAAAATAATATAATAGACGTATTTTTTTAGATTGCTATTATTAACTCTAAAAATTATCACATAAAAAATCAATTATATTATTAATATTTAACTATACACTACAAAAATTGTGTTTGTTAGCTTATTGCAAACAATTATAAAATGTTATACTGAGAATTTATCCGTATTAACCCTAAAAACTTTTACATCAAGTAAATTTCAATAAAATCAATATGGAATCATATCATATTAAAAAAGAGTGATATATATATATAGATATATATATATATAATATATAGATATATATATATATATATAATATATATATATATATATATATATATATATATATATATATATAGATATAGTATATATATATATATATATACATATATATATATACATATATATACATATATATATATACATACATATATATAGACATATATACATATATATATACATATAGACATAATATATACATATACATATATATACATATATACATATATATATACATATATACATATATATATATATATATATATATATATATATATATATATATATATATATATAGATATATATATATATATATATATATATATATATATATATATATATATATATATATATATATATATATATATATATATATATATATATATATATATATATATATATATATCAGATATTGGGGACGTTTGGTAATTGGCTTTTGGCTTAGTTTTGGTTGGCTTTTGGCTTATTGGTTGGTCAAACAGCCAAAAAAGTGTTTGGGAACTAAATGGCATTTAAAGCAGCTGAAAACTGGTTTTTAAGCCAAAATGAACAACTAGCTTTTTGGGTTGACTTTTGGCTTGTTGGTCAACTTTTTCTCTAATAAACAATCAACAACCAATATTCAAATTTACCAAAATCTCCACAAACAGCTATCTTAAAAGCCAACAAAAACAACTAGCATTTCCAGCTGGTTAAACAAGCCAACTAAAAAAACTAACAGCTAACAACCAACAACCAACAACCAACAACCAACTGCCATACACCTCATTGTTAAAATAGCAAAAAAAAAATGTAAAATCAATAGGACGATAAAAATAAAAAATAGTGACAATGAATAATATCTAAGATCCAATTATTTAAACCCAACTGTTTTAATTAATCTTAAGCATTGATTATGACTATTAATTATGCCAAGAGATTATTAAATTTGTTGAATTCAATGGGAGTCAGGTACCATGTCAGTGACGTATACTACAGTGTAGTGTATAATAGACACCATATTAAAGACCAATTTGTTTAAATATTTTTATTATTATTATACGAAATAATTTTAGGAATTAGGATATGATTATAATTAGGATAGACTTAGAATTAAAATTATTGGGCTATGACAACTTATGATATATAACAATTTTACCATTTTTTAGAAGAAATTTAGCAGTATATATGATTTACTTTTTATTCGCTTGAATATGTTACATAATATAAATCAAAAAGTGAAAATTATTGAGCATTAAATAGAAAATTCAAAAAGAATCGATAGAGTATAATTTATGGTGAGATTTTGTCAACCCAAGACCCTATATAGCCTATCTAGTAGTGGCCGACCTATATTTAATATAATATAGCTTCGCCACTAGACGGATATGTAGCCTCAAGCTCTATGAATTAATGATACTATCTAAAATAATTTTAGTTTGAAATCTATGATTAAATTATATGTTAATGGATATAATTTATGTATTATAGGGGTACTTTTATTTTTAGCTATATCTAATAAAGGGCTATGAATTTTTTTGTCACAATTTGATATGTCCTTATGTATAAGGGGAAAAAAAATATCAAATATTAACTATGTCCATTGTAGCATAATTTTGGAGCTATATTTATTTGATTAAATTTCCCTAAATTCCTCCAACATTTTCAAGATTATGAAAATTTTGGAGAATTATAAGAATGATAATATTATTTGCTAAGGTTGAAGTTCAACAATCATTTTTATTTTTGTCTGAAAATAGATAGATTTATAGTAGAACAATTTGAAGAAAATAAAAACAACAATAAGAATGGAGGATGTTTTATATAAGGATTGAATATTTATTATCATATTAAAAAATATTAAAAATTACTCATCAATCATACTTTGATAATATATTATTAATATTTATTTATTAATACTCAAAATTAATATCATTTTCCCTAGAATAATTAGAGCATAGTAGTATAGATAGTGGAGTAGGAGGGTATGTAACTATGTATTAACACAACTTATTGTATGAGACTGGTCTCACCGTAAAACATGCTTAATACTTGGGTTAAAGAGCCAATAATAGAAACTGATAACTTATAGATTTCTGTTTTGAGATTGTCTTACCGTGAGACAGTATCATACAAACAGGGTAGAAGTATTAAATGTAATTTGATGTGAGAGTAGCCCCAATGAAGTAAAGGTAGGGTAGTTATGACTTATAAATAGGAAAAAGGGGGAGAGAGATTATCATTTGATTTGAAAAGGTAACCACTTTCATGGATTTGTCTTTGTCTTTTAGGCCCAACCAACTACACTAATGTCTTTTTACTTGTGAATTCTCAAGACATAGACTAGTGGGTATCAATGGATTATTGGTTTTGGCACCATAACCATCACTTTATCAAGAAAAAAAAATATTCTACTCTGTTTTTTTTGATTTTGCACTATCTGTAAATATATTATTTGTAAAATAAGATGACGGTGAAAATATGAGGATCAAATTAAAATAAAGTGATATTGTCTGTTTTTAAATAGAAAAATAATGCAAAATGAGCATTATTCCCTAAAATGAAAATAAAAAATTAAGATGGACAAAAAGAGTACTTGTTTGGTTCAATCAATTTTCTAAAGGGGGAGAATTATAGACAAAAAGGGAGCATACAATTTTGGTTCTAGAGATCAAAAAACATCCCCAACGTTAAATTAAAAGAGTGATACATTATAAGTTTGTAACCAAAGGGATCATGGTCAAATTGATCAAGGAAATGTATAGTAACATTTGTTGAGTCGATTTCAAGTAGATTGATGTAGACTCGATGTCGATGAATTTTAGGTCTAATGATCTTTCCTTTCTTACAAGCCGAAAAAATAGCACATTGAGTATCTTGCAACCGAATGCACCTTAGAAGACTTTCGTTCATTGCACAAACGAGCACAAAATAAATAGAAAATACACTTAAATTACACCCGGCTTATATAGATGCACTTAAATATGAGTAGCTATTTGGAATAGTGTTCAAAGCCTGAGTGTTTTAATAGGCGCACCTCTTTTGATAAGGGTATGGTCTGCTATCATCCAACCCTTTGGCCCTATTCATAACTTCCATGAGCGAGATAAACTGGGTATACGCGGTATTTTGATGATGATATTTAAAACCCTTAATTTTTTGGCAGGTTTCCGATATAAGATAAATTGATCATGGCATATGATAACCGAGAAATTATCAGTTTAAAGTGTTAAAAACTGTAGTTGATTAATACACAACGATAATAGCAATCGAAAGATCTCACAAATCACACCATGATTATACATCGACTAGAAAAGAATAATCATCTAAAATCTTTGATCTATTATGATTAAATGAAACGGTTCATACGGATATGATCTATATGAATAAGTGACTAACAAACTAACCTTCTATTGCCGGGATTAAGGCTTTAACATTGTTGTTGACGACTGTAATCCTCGAGCTCGTAACTATGAGCAAAACTTCAATAAAATTCGACTGCTGATAATCTCGTTAGTGTTTGTTTTTCTTATCATTTCTGGTCTTCTTTCTGAACTCGCGTTTTTCATAAGTATACTGTTTTTTTCTCAATAGATTGCTCATTGCAGCATTTACGGCATCAGCAGCAGCCGAGAAAATTGCACTCTCTACAGAAATACTGCCTTGCAACTTCTCTAGTAATAGCTCTCCGCCAGGAATCTCTTGATCTTCCAATACTTTAGGCTCAAGATCCGATTCACTAACCGTTTTATTGAGACCCGACAAAACTCTGATACGTGCAAAGGATGAAGCTTTTGAACCGGGTAGATTAGCGCCTGTGATCATCCACAAGTTTCCGGACAATGCCATCCCAAGTCGGGTAGGGATAAATGTTTCTCCTGGTACCAAAACCACCTGCAAAAGAGCGATTGATCAACCTTATCTCCAGAAGTTTGCTAGGCTATTGTAATAGAGAAAAATAACGCCAGCATCATCATATCACGACCGTATTGTAAAGATTTTTGAGCTTTCCATGACCGAAATATAGGCCAATACAACCACAATACCATCGTGAAGGTTGAAACCGTGATCATTACCGAATCTGTATTGCAATATGCCTAGCGTTGTCCACCCCTTACCGCACTAAAACTAACATGTAAAATGTACCTACCTTGAGAGTCGAAAGTTTTCCAGCTGCGAGGTCACAACTCAATAGTAATATCCCCTGTAAGCTGAAAAAATGGAACTGGATTAGAAATGTTGAACCAAACAAAAACGAGTGAATTTGTTTTAGCATTACTAGACCGAAATAAAGAGCAAACGTATCTAGAAACTTACCTCTGAATTGCAACCGCAACTAATGACCCATTAGCAGCAGCACATAGATCAGTGACAGCAGGATGGCTTTCCTCTGATAGGCTCGCCTGCATTTCATAAGTGAAACAAACAAATGATGCAAGATTGACGGAAGTCGCAATTGACAACGAGAAATTGCAAACAGAACGTATCTGGGGTGGGGAAGCCAGGGCAGGCCATAGCTAACTTCATGATCTATCGGAGTTACTAACTATTGTACATTTTGATGGGGATCATTCAGATTTCAGACATACAACTAGCAACATATCACAAAAGTAGACTCCATCGCAGTTTCTGTATCGGATACTTCTAAAAAGTCTTGACATTTTTAGAAGTCCAACACTACGAGAGAAAAAGTTCCCATATCATCATATAACAGGGGTGAGGAGGGATGGAACAAATATACTGTATATTACTCAATTCTCTTCATTTCACCTCAAGTACACGTGTTAGATCAGTATACATAATTTGCTAGCTAGTTCGCCTTTTAAATTCACGATTCGCTCAAATTTGCCCAAGAATAGCCCAAAATTAATCATAATTTGCTTTTTTCGATTCGCGATTGGCGACGAGATTAGTGAATCATGTGACACTGTGTTAGATTCTCAACAGATTTAACAGTTGAATAAAGGTGCTAGCAAAGATATTGCCTGTGCATACTGACCTACCTCTTTTGCAACGTCGATTGTACTAAGAAGTGACCCAGATGTAACATCCCATAAGCAAACCTGAAGACAATGATAAATCAGAATATCATATAACTCGAGGCTGAAACCTCGCCTCTTCAGTATTGAGGGAAATAAGACTTATAATGGTTTCAATATTTACACAAAATTTTCACTCACATTTGAATCACCGCTTCCTGACACAAGAAAGACCTTCGGGAAATCTGAGTTGTGAACAAACGTAAGACATGACACAAACCTGGAATCAGAAAAAAGAGCAGCATGAAGAATTTTGATGGATGGTAATGAAGCAGCAGGATCAGTTCAAAAATTTTATTTCATAATCTTTTCACTTCACCCAAAATGACAAATTCACATACAAATAACTACAAGAGTCTAATAAATCTGATCAGTCATTGAAAGATAAAACATCCGGATTCCTGTGTGAAGAAAAGTCGGGCAGATATCTTCCATATACATACATCCATAACCAAAACGTCAGACTTTGCACAAATTTACTCACCTCCCAATAAAATATGCATATAAGAACTAAGAAGTGCTTGCATCTAATATGTAAGGCATGTTTTGTTATAAGTAATTGTTGAAAAAAAAAAGAAAACATATATAAGAAACAAAAGCAGTAACACACTCACTCTGAATGACCAAGACAAAAACTCTGAATCTCATGGGCTCCTTTCAAAGGGTTTATAGGAAACACACTAACCTGTAACGAAAACAATTTAAGGTATAAAAAGGGCAAGAAATTCAGGTCTAAAAAATCATATAAAGGTATGGAAATTAGCATTATTACACGAATTTTGAAATCTCGGTCAGCGCTGACTATGAACCGTCCATCAGGCGAGAACTCCTGCAAAGCACAAGAAGAATATAACAGATGAAAGATGTGAACTTGTGGGCATTAGGCTGTAACGACCAACATACCAGACTTGTAATGATGCTACAGTAATGACCAAATAATGCCACAGCCTTCTTATCCGAGACATGCTGATTTTCGACAACCCCCTCAAGATCCACAATCCATACAACTCCAAACTTGTCCGCAAAACAGACATATTGTTCATCTTTGCTAATAGCAACTGCGCTTACCCTCTTTTCTGAGTTTCTGCTCCATCAATCATTCTAAATTAAATCACTGAAGTAAACATGGGAAATCAAGGAAAATGTAGTAATAAAAAGCAAAATGATTTCAAATGATATAAAAGAGACTCGCAAGTCGCAACACATCAACCATCAAGCTTCAAATTCATTGAAATTCGTTCAATGTCAGTAATCCATTTAATAGCTATCCTAATTGAAACTTTCTTGGTGTACTAGCCGTGCAGCCGTGTAGGGTTCAAAGCAATGATAGCAATTTGTTATCATCTCCTTATTGTAACACATTACTGCCAGTTAACAGCAGAAGCAGCCTAATAATGTATACATCACCTTAACAAATAGCAAATAGTAAGGAGAGCTTACACAGTAGAAAGGCATTGCCAAGTTTCCGTACTCCATATCTTAACAAGCTTGTCGTCACCGGCAGATACCAAAAGCTTACCCTTTTCACTGAAACGTACAGCTCTAATAGAATCTCTATGTAGCATCTCTTGGGATTCATTTGCCAGAGAGACTGAACAATTTTTTCTGCAAATGTCAATAATCCAAAGATCTCAGCCTTCTAGTCTATTATAAAATTTTTCACTAGTTGATCGCCATATGTTATAACATCTACATGACATTGTTAACTGGTAGCCTAAACTTTTTATGTAGCTCTTTTATTAAGCATTATACAAGTAAAATCAGATGCAAAAGTCAATACTTTGCTGGGAAATTCACTGATGAACCCCCTTAAAGACTCAAATTTTCTGATTCTTTACAGTCAATGGAAATACTTATACCACTAAAGTATGGCTCCCCCAAACAAGATAAAAGGGGAATCATATATACACAGTCTTACTCTTGTAATGTTATAATACCAAAAAGGTTGTTTCCCAATCATTTGCCTAAAATAGACTTTGACAAACTAACTATAACTTTGACATCTACATGACATTGTTACTCATCAAACAAAGTAGAATGTTTTTGATACAACTCTATTTAACATCATAGCAAGTAATACACAATTGTGAATTTTTTATGGTCAATCAATAACAATGATAAGATTGCATACATTTGACCTCAAATCCCGCCTAGGTGGATGCCAATTAATGACATTGAGCAATATCATATTGTTTTTAGTGTCTCTAGTAAATCATCATATCAAGTCTTACACAATCATCATATGCTAAAAGGCCACTTAAAGACTCAATTTTTCTAAATTTTCTAGGGTCAATGAAATTCCCACTTATTAAAATCTCAATTTCACGAGCAATTCCTTTAATCCATTTCAACAAACTATAACCATAATCAACAATTAATATTACTCACTCAAGGGGATCTAGACTCGAGTATGGCTAGACCATGAACTAGGTCATTTGATTAAAAACTCCATTAATATTAAAAATGTGTAACATTAACACATAAGAATGGATGACATTCTGATCGGTTTAGCACACAAGCAGAGACAATATTCTGTAAATTCTAAAATCTATAACTACCCACAAAACAAAAGTAATTACAAAGAAAAAAATAACCTACATAAGATTAAAAACGCGGAGCTCAGACCCAACAGCAACTGCAACAGATTGATCAAAGGGGTGAAGAGCAATTAAAGCGGGCGCAACCTCAGTTTGGGAGTTTGAATCTCTATCATCATTCAATTGGGTATCTTCAATTTCCTTTTCCTCCATCTGGGTTCCATTTGTTTCTTTCTGAATGTGTTCCTCCATTGTAATACTGAGATTCTTCCAAATATTGTGAGCTTTTGATTCTTCCGAATATTGTGAGCTTTGATTCTTCCCAAAAATTAGTTAATTTAGGGTTTTGCAGGGTTTATCAAATTCCCCAAAAGTTGAACGGTCATCAAAGTCTCAGAGGAGTAGTAGCCGAGAGAGTATAACTGTAAAAGGCACATCTGCATATGGGCCGTTGGGCGGGCCCATGGTTAGACATAAGACTCGTAGTCCAAAATTCAACCTTGTTAGATATCACAAACTGTTTCCCGGTGAGACGATCTTAATGTTCGTACTTTTATAATATATATATAAAGTATATATATTATAGAGCGGATATTTAACCTAAATATAAGACTTGTTTCTTGGGAGACAAGTCTCATACAATAATTTGTGGCTAATTAATATCTAACCTTATTCTCACATAATTTAAACCGTTCTTCTCTATTTACTAAATTTTTTACTTTTAGTTTCCCATGAATTTGATACATTTCTATTTAGAAATATTAACTTATTTTTTCTAATCACATTTACAATCTTAAATTTTCTATACAATTTTATTCCCCCATTCCTCTCATATTAACTTATTTCTGTCATATCATCCCATTAATAACCAATTGAAGTTAAGATTCTAACCAAAATCAATTTGTTGTTAGCATTTAGTTTTTGCACGTTTGCCAATACGCTTTTTCAATTATAAATATTTTAAAGTGTGTTGATTAGAAATTAAAATTTAATTTTAATAAAATTTATATCAAAACGAATCAAACAAAATTTATATTTTAACTTATAATTATAAATAAAATACAAATTAAAAAAAATAATCGATAAAGTGACTACTAAGCATTCCTTGATTGTTGGAAACTTTTTTCTTCTCTTCTTTTTGTTGCAGATGTTCAAAATCACATGAAAGGGGAAGAAAAATAGGGGAAAATGGAAAAAGAGAAGCAGAAACACAACCCCATTTCTGCATCTTCTTCCTTCTGTTGCATATCTCATATATTCCACAGAATTGCATCTACTTACCCCAACAAAATAGCCATTGTTCACACAAGAAAAAACCCCAAAAATCTTACTAATGATGAATCCAAAACCACCAATAAAGACCAGTTCTTCACATTTTCCCAACTACTTTCTGCCATTGATTTTCTCACATTCAAGCTTCATCACATCTTCAATGGTGGTAATGATCCTTTTTTATTCAAACCCAATTCAGGTAACCACAATTTTAATGTAACAACAAAGTTAGTAGGAGTTTACATGGAAAATTCAGTAGAATATGTAATTACTGTTCTTTCTATCTTAAGATATGGTGGTGCTTTTCTCCCAATTGATACTTCTTGGCCTAAAGAAAGAATCTTGAATGTAATTTTATCTTCAAATGTTGATTTGGTTATTGGGTGTTTGAAATTTGATCAAAATAATAATACCCATTTTGTTGATAACTCACATTGGCTTGTAAAAGATTGCAATTTTCCTGTTTTATGCTTATCTATTGATGAAATTCTTGAACAAAATTGTGGGAAATTGGATAGTGTTTGGTCTTGTGAAAGTAAAGGTTTAAGTAAGTTTAGTTGTTTGATGTATACTTCTGGTTCTAGTGGTAAACCTAAAGGTGTTTGTATAAATGAAAATGGGGTTTTAAATAGGTTTTTATGGATGCAAGATTTGTATCCATTGAAAGAGGATGATGTTTTGTTGTTCAAGACATCTATAAGTTTTGTTGATCATCTTCAAGAATTTATAGCTCCTATGCTTGTAGGGTGTACTTTAGTGGTGCCCCCCTTAGATGAATTGAAAGGGAATATGTTTAATCTTGTAGATTACTTGTATGATTACTCTATTACTAGATTAATCGCGGTTCCTTCGTTAATGAGGGCGCTTATTACTGTTCTAGAGGACAGAGTTTTGTCTTCCTTGAAAGTGTTGGTATTGAGTGGTGAAGTTTTCCCTACATCTTTGTGGGAGATGCTTTCGAGGGTATTGCCTAATGCTTCTATATTGAATATTTATGGTAGCACTGAGGTTTGTGGTGATTGTACTTACTTTGATTGTAAACATTTGCGTATGATGCTCGAAAATGAGGGTTTAAGTAGTGTTCCGATTGGTAAGCCAATCTCTAATTGTGATGTTAGACTTATTGAGAAAGATGGGAAGCATGATGAAGGAGAGATATGTGTATCCGGTGTGTGTCTTTCGAGTGGTTATTATGCTAAAGATAGTATTACACCCTTGGATTGTGTGGAGTTGAATGGTAAACTTTACTATCGAATGGGTGATATCGGTGGAAGGCTTCCAAATGGTGTCTTTGTATTTTGTGGAAGAGAAGATCGCACCATAAAAGTAAATGGGCACCGGATTGCCTTGGAGGAGGTCGAGGATACATTAAGAGGGCACCGAAACATAGCGGATGCTGCTGTAGTTTTTTGTAATGAGCAAGAAGGGCATGCCTTTCTTGGAGCAGTTTTGGTAGTGAAGGACAATAACAAGCCATCCGATATTTTAGGAACGGTAAAAAGTTGGATGATTGAAAGACTTCCTTCAGTGATGATTCCGAAAAGAATTCTTTGTACTAAGGTGCTTCCTTTGACTTCCTCAGGAAAGATTGATTATAGTTTACTTTCTAGTTATTTTGTTCCCGTTGTTGGTTCAGACGATTGTCGTCTTGAATATAACAAAACCTTAGAGCATATCAAAGAAGTCTTCGCTAATTCGTTGGATGTTGCAGAAGTTGGTGATGATGATGATTTCTTTGCGATGGGTGGTGATTCGATCCTCGCAGCTCATGTTGCTTATAAATTAGGAATTGATATGAGAATGTTGTATATGTTCCCGAGTCCTTCACAACTTCAGAAGGCTCTTATAGAGAACGAAGGCCGTCTTGGGCTTGATCATCACATAAAATGGGAAATGTTACCTAAATCTCAAATGGGTGTTCCTTCGTCTAGGTTGAGATTAGTTAAGTCAAGAAAACATGGAGAAATTATGTGGACTGACGGCGATGAGCAAGCTAAAGCTAAGCTTCGAAAGTAGATACTGAATCTTTACTTTTGGAATCTCACTTGATGCTAGACGGATGTGCAATTAGCCGTTGCAACAAGTTAGTGCAAAATGACAACAGTAGGTTCAACGTCGAGACCCTTGAATTCGAACTTCCAAGAAATATCAAAGGTTTCCTACGGCAAGTGTGGAAAGTTCCCTTGGATTCTTGTGTAGATGCATCACCATTAGTTACATTCAAAGATAATCAAATTTTGATCTTCATAGGTTCTCACTCCCACAAGTTTCTCTGTGTTAATGCTCGAAACGGATCCATACGATGGGAGATAAAATTGGAAGGTCGAGTTGAATGTTCAGCAATGATCGATGGGGACTTCTCGCAGGTTGTAGTTGGTTGCTACCAAGGAAACATATATTTTATTAATATAAAAAACGGAGACATACACTGGACTTTTCAAACACAAGGCGAAGTGAAGTCACAACCGACCATAGACAAACGCAGGCATCTCGTATGGTGTGGATCATATGATCACAATCTATACGGTCTTGACTACCGAAATTATTGTTGTGTTTATCAGTTTCATTGTGCAGGAAGTATATTTGGGTCCCCGGCTATTGATACGACTCGTGATATGCTCTACATAGGCACAACCAATGGAACACTATCAGCCATGACTTTGAAGGCTTCGGCATTTTGTACTGTGTGGCGGTTGGAGCTTCAAGCTCCAATATTTGGATCGCTTTCGCTCAGTTCTAATGGGAATGTGTTATGTTGCTTAGTCAATGGGGAAGTTTTGTGTATAAACCCGGAAGGATCTCCTGTTTGGAGGGCTAAAATCGACGGTCCAATATTCGCGGGTCCATGCATATCTAAGGCACTTACTTCTCAGGTTCTAGTATGTTCTAGAAATGGGAATGTTTACTCATTTGAACTGGAAAGTGGAAGAATGATATGGAAGTATGAGATCGGAGATCCAATTACATCTTCCGCTTATGTTGATGAGGTAATAACGTTGGGATCTAAACCTTCGTCTCCCTCAGATAGGTTGGTTTGTGTTTGTTCGAGTACCGGAAAAATCGTTTTGCTTCGAGCAAGTCGTTTTGCGGCTGAAGATGATGGACCTGAAAATGTAATTGAGAAATTTGCAGAATTTGATCTTCAAGGAGACATATTCTCTTCACCTATCATGGTTAGTGGGCAGATTTTTGTAGGTTGTAGGGATGATTTTTTGCATTGTATTGCTGTTGAAGCCTATGTAGAGGAAAACTAATGAATTCACCAACAATGAAAAACGCATAACATACACTATTCATTGTTTCGATTTGTCGAATATATTCCCTTTATCAATGTTCTACGAGTTTTGCTGCAATTCTATTTAGAGTCGTGATTCTACATTTTCTTTCTATTATAAGCAAATACAAATATAGCGAAATTTATGAAACACGTGAAAAGATGTAGCAAATTGAGTAGAAATATAGCCTCTAGAATTTGGAGAGGAATCGCCTTGTCCCGCAGCGTGGACCGAGAAACAAACTTTATTCCAACATATTTTAGCGTCCAAAGGAAATGAAAGAAATTGTAATTGTTTGATTGCTCAAATAATTGGCCAATTCCTCTAAAAGCGAAATTTACATTCCATGTTGATCGTTTCCTATGTATAAACTTCAGCGTATCACGATCAAGCAAAACGAAGCGTAAAAACCAATTACAACACAATTCGAGAGGGATGGAGAACAAGCTCATCTTCATCATTCTATTTTTCATGAAAGAGCAAGCTTCAAACACAGGCAACCGTTCTTACAAACAAAAGCACAAAGATCTCTAAATATTCATTAGTGTACATCCAAGTATGGTTCCGCGGCACCTAGACATAGGAGAGACTCGACGCCAGATTGGTCTCTCACTGCCTACTGTCAAAACGTCAACATCAGACATTGGCTTGATATCCCGGTTGCATCGATCAGGACCAATCACGCCTCCGACTACATATATCTCGTCCCCTAATCCAATCATTGCGGAACCTATTCTTTTCTTAACCTCTGATGCTGAAACGACGACCTTTCTTTTACCGCTTTCCTGCTTGTAAATAAGGCCATGGCTCATCACGTAAAGAGAACCTTTCACTACCGCCATCGGACCCTGAAGCCAATTATGGTCTTCTACCAACCAACATCAAAAGGCTTCTCAAGGACCTGCACCATCAAGAACCCCTTGTGCACCACATGCATTTTGCCTCCAATCACTACTCCCGTGCATGCTGAGTAATAATTATAAGGAAGATCGGGAATTGACACCCACACATCTTTATCGGATAATACATTTCGGCCTGAGCAATTGATTTCCTGCAGCTTGTGAAACCGCCAGCAACAATAATCTTTCCATCTAAGACACAGCATGCAAACATAGAACGAGCAACTGGCATGGGCGCACACTGGGCCCACTTTCTCAATACAGGATCGTATGACCATACCTCATTGGTTGCAAAGCTTCCATCTTGATCACCAGTCAAGGGATCAACCGCTTCGCTCCCACCACCAAGAACAAATAGTCTCCCGGCAGTGAAGACAGTCCCAAAGTGAGCTAGATGCCTAATTTTGATGGGAGCACAGGAAGGGTGATCCAAATGTCATGAAGGGGATCGTAACAGCTGCCATAAGTTATCTGGCTCAAAAGCACAAACACACAGGAATTCCTCCGATGAACCTACCTCTTCCCTCGCCTTATAAAGCTCATGGCCCCGAACGGCTGCTCTCCAAGTATGACTTACAAGCTCTAACTTGGGATGGAGGTAAAATGGAACATGAGCAAGGCACCTTAAGGCAACAGCATCTGGAAGACCTTCAATCAATACTGACATAATAAAGAGCTCACTAGCACTTTCTGTGAAACAAATTAATCTGATTCCAAAACTGGGCAAGAAGCAAAGACTCAGACTTCAGCACAACCTGAAATCACAGTAATGGTACTAAAACTTACTGATGGGTCTCACAAATAAGCTAGCATATGCAATTAAGTGAAGATTACAAAATAGTATCCTTTCTATATTCTATTATGAGCATAAGAGTATGCAAGGATAACTTAATGAAGGAAAAGGAGAGGAAATAAGGGAAGGGTAGGATAGGGTATAGAAAGAAAAAAGGCAAGTTTTTTTTCAAATTTTTTCAAGGAACTCTATTATACAAAATGTGAAAGATTTTTTTCCCTTCAGATCGCTTCCGATCGCCCTCCTCCTTTTGATATCAAAAAGGAAAAAAAAAAAAAAAAAAATCTTTCCATTTCCCTGTCCCTTCCCTTCCCTTCTTCCCCTCCAATTTTCCTCCCATTCCAACCCAAAAGTAGCATAGAAAATATACAAATTTACAGCATTAATCCATACAGCTTATCCTACCAAGTAAATAACAGATGGTTAGACAACTCAAATCTGGTAGGAACCAACATACAGCCCCTATCATTCTCAACAACAGTATGCATCAATATGAAGTATCTAATCGACCTATAGCTAAAGGAATTTATTTAGTGAGAGAACATGCATAATAACGGCAGGCATTGAAGAGGATTCAACACAGGTTATAAGGATTCCGGAATTCCAAAAGTTAAAGCATCAGCTAACAACCCGAATAATCTCTCAGTTGTTATCAACGATGGACAACTTGAAACAATGTATACAGATGTCTCTGCAAGTGAAAGGTACTACACGCATATTGCGTATGCATACTCACAACATTTCGCTCACACCAATCAGTGGCAGTCACAAACATTGTTTAATACTTGTTGTAACTTGTAATCCTTGTTACCATTTACTAATCATTTACATCCAATATGCAGCATTGGATCACAGCCCGACAAACACTCAATTTACTAGGGGAAAGGCGGCCTAACATGCCCCGCATTTTAGGCTTTCGATCACCAATTTCGTTAGTACTTAAAAATCATTATCTGCTCTTTATTACCTATAAGGATATACTTACATTTTGCTCAAAAACTAGTAATCAAACAGTAACAGCTCTAGAGCATCGCCAAATAGATAATTTTTAGCATAAACCACCAATCAAAATCAAAATTGTTAAACTTTCACAAATTCACTCATTCTCCTCACTTAAAGGTATCATCTAATGCATCAAATAAGCAATTCCAAAAAACAAATTCACAAAAAATGAAAAATTAACAAAATTAATAATGAACATGCACTAACAATTGCATAATGCACACAACACTCACAAAACCCTATTTTCATCCGCTAATACAATCACACAAAAAATCCATCCAAAAATTTAAAGAATCAATGCAATTACTAACCAACACAAACTTTTTGAAATCATACTCCATAATAATAACAATAATCATAATAATAATAATAATGATAACAAATAACAATAACAATAATAATTCAAAACTCAAAGTTATAATGAAATTAAGATCAAAAGAAACGTACCAAGAATTTTGGTTCAAATAAACCTTAATTTCAATCCAAATCTAAACGAAAATTAAAATGTAGAGAATTTACGAGAAAATGGAGAGAAAAATGGATGAAACTCGTAGTTTTTTTTAATCAAACAATTAATTTAGGTGAGAAAAGAGAAGATGAAATGAAGAAAAGGCTCGGCTTGGGGTCGGGCTCGGCTCGGGCTTGTAAACAAAATTCGGAGTTTATTCACCGTTGGATTGTGGTGAGATGTGGTTTGAACCGTTGGATTATGTTGTGTTTTAATTTGGGTTTTCTATTCCTTGTGTGTTAGAAGGTACCCAAATGAATTGGGAAGGTTCAAATTTGAAGGAAACTTAAAAAATGGAATTTCTTTTTTTTTTTTCTTTCAATAAAAAAAAAGAATGAATTTTTTTGGGATTGCTTAAGGAATCATTTGTGTAGAAGAAAGTGGCAAACCTTTGGTTTGGACTTTGGACAATTGTTTTTCACTAGTCTGTCATTTTAAAATGTAGTCGGATATGAACTGAGTTTGACTCAAATGAAAATTTTGGGTTTTGAAAACAAAAATATGGGCTTCTAGAATATATTAGAAGATATAAATACGAAAGTTATTTTCATAAAAATAGAGTTGTATAAATGGATTGTTATTCAAGACTAATATGGTGGATCTAAAAGTGGATTTGAATGTTTCGAAATAATTGGAGGCATTTGGTATGTCCACCAAATGTAACGACAAGTAGGGTTAAAATATCTCTATGGGCACGTCTCCTTACCTTGCTAATTTTTAATTACTCGTAATATTTTAATATGAAAACCAAAAATTAGATAACACGGCATTAGTATATATTGAACTTTATTTGGAAAAAAAAATTTTAATTTTAGGTTAACCCATCAAACATTAAGTACCTTTATTGTTTGTTTCGATGTGATGAACTTTCCTATATATATACGCTTTTATTATCAATTTTTTTAAGCGTTTTCTTTTTATGATTTTTTTATATACTTTTTATAGTCATGAGTCAAGATATGTATTCCTAATCAAGTTTTAAAATGAAACTTCTTTCTAATCTCATATGCAATATTGGCACCTTTTCCTACATGATTAGTCAATACTTGAAAAATACTCAAGGTCTTAAGTCTAATCAATGATCTAATCTTTTGCTTAGTTTTTCATTCTTTTGGAAAGTTATTAATTAATTAAAATTTCATAATAATTATAAGCCTTGAACACAAAGTTCCAAAAGTAGTCCAAATCATGACACTAACATTTATCAACAATATAATTACGACTGATTAAACATCCTCTATTTATGAATTTGCCAATATTTTTATCTTTGATTGTCGTTTTTACTTTGCAACACTTCCAAAAGAATGACCCCTCGTTTTTCTAAATACTAATTAATTCTAATGTTTTTATCACCGGTTTTTCAATTGTTATTATAATTTATCATTGTATGAATCTCATTAAAACAATTGAATGTCAGTAGCCCACAAAATAGTGAAAGAACACGTACCCACCCAACCCAAATCAACATAAAAATACAATATTATATAGATATGTTCTAATTTCATTAAAAAAAAATTTTGAAATTTCAATCAAAAATCAATACACTCAATGACATAAATGAGAAAAATGTTTATAAGTGAAAAATAGATTAAATAATTTAATATAAGTACATAAATAATATCCCTTTGTAACAATAAACTATTACACGCGGCGGCTAGTACAATAACACTGTTAGAACCTTAATCTCAAACTATTGAGTCTGCTACATATATGAATCCATTTATCAGTTCTATTGATCGTTCAAAAGAATTCTTCTTCTAATTCATTTGATTTTCTACTCTCAGTGTGTAATAATATAATATATAAATGGTATAAAAATGGCTCAAATATAGTAGAAGAGAACTACAAGACACAATTGAAAAATAAAAGCTAGTAATGTAGGGAAGATCTGATGTTGCTGCTACCATTTGATTCATCAGTTGATGGTACTGTCTTGGACCCTGAACCTGCAACATTTTAATGTATAAAATAAACTTACATGAGATTAAAAAATGATGCGAATTAAAAAGACAGACTAAAATAGAAAATGATATTAAATAATTAAGACGAATGTAATATTTATTGATATGTATGTACCTGAGGGAAAATTAGCAGTTGGGGCTTGAGGTTCTTCATCTGGTTGCCCTACAGGTGTATCTGCTGGTGCACTTGCTCCTGATCATGTTTAAAAAAGTGTAAATAAGTGACATTCGAAGGATTTTGAGCTACTAATCTTATGAGAGTGACCTCTTGGTGAAACAAAATAAGGATGTGTATGCTAATAAATAATAACTAATTGGGTTATTCAGCCCATGTATAAAAGAGCTATTAATTGGGTTACGTACCATTGCATTGGCTAGCAGACGGAGTTTGTACGTTGCACATTGGGAGCGTGAGAGCTCGTGTTTGGTTGATCGCAACACCAAGTGTTGAAGCTGCTCCAGTGCCTAGAGCAGCGCAAAGGCACTGGGGCTGCGAGTTAACCACATTAGCAAGAGACGTGCAGCATGAAGAAGCCGGTGATGAGGAATTTCCTGTTATAAAGTTAAGACAAGAAGACACTTAATAACACACTCGTGCAACTATTAGTGCTAGATTGTGCTTTTGCACTATTCCATGTTAATGCCATGATTCCTAAGATTAGGAAAATTAACCATTTTTGAGAGTGTTTGGAAGCCATAACAAAAAGGAAATAAGAGAAAATATGTAATTTTAAGAAGGGAAATTGGGAAATGGGGGATTTTATGTATATGTGTTAGGATTATTATTTGATGTATTGATGACTATGGGTGGGAGAAAAAAATGATGGTTTTATAGGATAAATGCTTGAAATAGACAATATAATGTAGTTAAGTTTGGGTGACCAAACCTAGTAGACCCAATGGGTGGTTCAACTTTAGGTATTTAAAAATAACTACCAATGTAATAATGTAACTTAGTTTAGCTATTTGTCTTATGTTTTTCGCCCAAGATAATACGCTTTTTAATCCGATGAATTTGCTGTTCTGTGGGAAATTTAATTTCTTTTACTAAGATGGATTTTGTTGAAAGAATAACATAAAAGTTTAAATTATTGGATGATATTGAAATATAAAGAAGTAAATAATTGGGAATTTTAAACCATTATTTTAAGTACATGGTTGAAATTGGAACGATACGAATCATTGTTGAGATTTGAGACTCAATCATGTACCTCTACTGCTTGTTTCGTTAGTGGTACTACATCGGTAATGAAAATAATATAGTGCAAAATTTTATCAAAAGTTTCATGTCATTCCTATGATAATGACTTTGATCACAAATATTTTCTTTTACTTTTTCCATTACCACAAATACGTTGGAATATTTTATGAAGAAAATAAAATACTTAAAATTGGACAAACATAAACATCGAGATAGCCGAAAGATTTTTCAACAAAATTATATAGTTTTCATTTACTAAGCTTATATGAATGTATAAAACCTTACTTTACACTTTCATTTCCCCCAATTCATCGTCAAGACTGTGCTAGGGTTTTTCCGAAGCCGAGCGGCGCTACAATCTTCTACGATTTTTTCTAAAATCTTGATTTCATAGCAAAAATGGGGCATTCTAACATCTGGAATTCTCACCCTAAGAGCTATGGACCTGGATCTCGCGCTTGGTATTTTCTTTTTTTGATTTTTTTCTTGATGATTTTGCTACTTTTTGTGTCTGATTATGATATATTTAACTTCATTGTTTTTTTAATGTAGCCGCGTTTGTGGAAATCCTCACGCAATCATTCGCAAGTATGGATTGATGTGTTGCAGGCAATGCTTCCGTAGCAATGCTAAGGAGATTGGTTTCCTCAAGGTCTAGTTTTTTTTTTTTTACTCTTTGTTCTTATCGATAGCTTTTCATTTCCTTGAGTATTTAGTTTTAATTTGCTTTGGCATGTTATTCTTAATTTACTGAATTTGATCGTTTTGCTTTGGATAAGAAACTCATGCTAATTATTTAGTCCTAAGACTTGAGTTGACTTTAGGGGCGAAGCAATGAATTTAAACTAAAGGGGCCAAAATTATTACGTTCAATCGTGAAATGACGATTTGTTAGCTAAATAATTATATGAAAACAACATATATATTCGTTTATAGATGTGAAAATTGGACTTGAAGTGAAGATTGGTTTCATCAAGTTTTTCTCTTCCGCAAGTTCGAGTGTGGAGCCTTAATATGCTTTAGAATTCTATTTTTAATTTATTGATTTTGACCATATAGAAACTCATTCTAAAAATTTAATCCCTAAAGTTGAGTTTGGTTCTAGGTCAAGGGCTTGGATGTAATCAACTAATACCCTTGTTAGTGATAACAAAAGGTTGTTTATAGTGTACAATCAACATAATTATAGTCGAAAAGACGGCATCGTAGCAATAATTATGTTAAAAACACATGATTTCTATTATTTTTGCTTTTGGATGATAAAATTGAGCTTGAAAGGAAGATACAAATTGATTTGTTGAATGACTGTCTTGAATTAATTTTAAGTAGGATCATAGAAGAAGATTAATATTTATCCGCTCTTATTGAATTCCATCCATCAATGGTAATATACTTTTATAATGACATTGTTTCTACAATCTACACCTGAAAACTAAAAGTTACATTATAAAGTTCTTATCTTTCCTATACTAGGTATGTATCTTGTGGTTATTTTCTTTTGAAATATGCCTCACAAATTCTGTTGATGGGCTAACTTTCTGTGTTATGAATCTTAGATTCCATTGGTGGCGAATTTTTTCCTAGCATCAACTTTATATGAAAAGGCTTAATTTATAGGAAAAATTACCCAGAATAATACGATCTTTCACTGATTTTCCAAGAATAATACGAACTTTCAATTAACCACCAATAATACGAACTTTAACATGCATTTTCCGCTGGCATACATGACCTATTTATAACCGGTAGTACAGGTCTTTTATTGACCGTTTCTCAGCAAGTTTCAACCGGTAGTACGAACTTTCAATTAACCACCAATAATACGAGATGAAACCTGCTGAGCAACGGTAAAAAAAAAACTGTACTACTGGTTATAAACTGGTCATGTATGCCAGCAGAAAATGCATGTCAAATTTCTTATTGGTGGTTAATTAAAAGTTCGTATTATTCTTGGGAAATCAGTGAAAGGTCGTATTATTCTGGGTAATTTTTCCTAATTTATATTACAAAGATCTTAGTTTGTTTTACAGAGTATACGTCTTTGCATTGGTTAGTATTGGTTGCAGGAAACCTGTCTTTGGTTTCACCTCTGCTTTTAGTTTCTAGCTTCTATGTTGGCCTGATGGCTTCTCGTAGAGGGTGTTGCCTCATATCTTTATCACTAAATTATCTCCTTTTTGGTTTTCAGTACCGCTGAAACAAAGCATGAGCGGATCTACAGCAGGATCTGATTTTGAAGTTTTTATAGACTAGATCATTTTATGCATTATATCTTCTGTGTTGTGACCTCTAAACCTCCGGCAATCGGCACAACTGAAGCTTTTGTGGTTTTGACATTTTTATAAACTATTGAATGTAGAAGATTCCAACTCTGCAGAATAAATCCCCTTTAAGCATATCACATGAGCCTAGTCTTTGTTTTTAATTGTAAGAAAGATTCTTGATGTTTGAGCAGTATTGTTCGAGTACAACGCACAGATCAACCTCAGTTACTCCCATTATCTGAGAGCTGTTTAGCGACTGTTATGGATCGTCGACTGAAATCATATTTCTTATGCTGAAGTCCTATGCACTCTCTCAATTCTCCCTGGCTGTGCCATTGAGTCCCTTTGGTCGTGCTCTCCTTTATGGGTATGAGTTGCCGCCGTCCTTTCCTCTCCAGACCCTTTCTGTAGTTTTTCTATGAGCGGAATACATTTGGGAGGATGATGATGACGACTTGATTAGTTGTCAATTTTTTAATTCGGACTTCAAATTGACTTGAAATCTGATAGAAAATACTTGACTATATAACTCGAAAATTTAGATTTTCACTTGAATATTAGGACAAAACTGCGTCAAATTCGGTCATAAGTTTATGAACAAATGTTAAGTGTATATTTTTTTTACCTTTTATAATTTTGTGAATTTATCGAGTAAAGTAGAATAAAACCAATTTAGGTTTAACATGAGATGATGTTTGAAATTAGTGAAGCGAATAATTATAAATTAAAAATAAAATAATAATTTCATTGAGTATATTAATAGCTAAATCAACTATTTAAAATAAACAGTCAACTACCAATATAATTTTTTTAACCAAATATTTTAATAATAACTGCTGGCTTAAATAATTAGTTTATCAGCTAATTCTTTTAGATCTTCCATGTATTTTCAAGCACGCTCACAAGTTTTTGTTAGAGACGGTTTCCAAAAAATTATAATAGATTGGTTTTGAGAAACGTCTTTCAGAAGACTGGCTGCAGAGCCGGCCCTAGATATTTTGTGGCCCTGGGTAAAATAGCGCATTGGGGCCCTTTCCTTTACAATTTATGACGTACATGGACCTTCTGCATTCATTAATTTTGCTTTTTTGACATGGGGCCCTGGCCAATGACCCCTCTTGCCACCCTTAAGGCTTACGTTTCGTTGACATAAAAATACTACTCCCTCCTATTCAAAAGAATGTCCCATTTGACTTTTCACGGATTTTAAGAAAAGTCAAATGGGACTTTTGGGGTAGGAGAGGAGTGTTATTAGTGGTTTTTAATTGTAGAGATTAAAAATTAATTATTCAACCAATTTTGTGGGTTTTTTTATGAAAACTTTAAAAAAAATCAAATTTTCCAAAAATTAATTATTCCACCAAAAATTAAATTTTCAAAACAATTTTTCAACCAAATGGGACTTTCTCTTTAATTAATTATTCAAATTTTCCAGAAATTAATTATTCAACCAAAAAATCAAATTTTCCAGAAATATTTTTAATTGTAGAGATTAAAAATTAATTATTCAACCAAAAATTATTCAACTAATTTTCCAGAAAAATCAAACCAAAAAAAATAAAATTACTAGTTTACAATTTTCCAGATCTACAATTTTCCACAATTTTCCACAAAAATCAACCTTCAAAAATAACCCCAAAAATCAAATCTTCAAAGATCCGCCCATTATTAAAGAGGAAGAGAGAGAGAAAGTGAGAAGACGTTTTCTAGAAGAAGAAGATGTCGACAAGGGTTAGGGTTCTTCGTGGGTGAGTTTAGGGTTCATTGTGGGTGACAAGGGTTAAACAAATGTCGACAAGGAGGGAGAACTGAAGAAGATGAACAGTCCAGAAGGAGGGAGGAAGTGAAGAAGATGAACAGTGAAGATGGAGGGTCTCATGAAAATTCCAGAATGTAATGGAAGATGAAGGAGAAATGTCAAAGAAAAGAGGGAGATAGGGTTTAAAGGGGTGGGGTTGGGTTAAAAAAGAAAGATTTTAGTTAGTTTTAAGATAGATTAATTAAGTAGGACAAATTATATGGGTATAAATTAGTAAGGTTAATTTAGGTTTAAAATTGTAAATAGGAAGAAGTATAAGGGTATAATGGTAAAATTACATGCCAAAAAAGGAGAATGAGACATTTTTAGTGACTTGACCCTAAATGAAATGGGACAATCTTCCTGAATAGGAGGGAGTATTAAATATTAACGCATAAAAAAATTTCTTTATTTTCTTTTCTAATTTCAACCCGACGTATTACATCATAAATGACCCCACTGTATTCCTATCAAATTTTAGCATGCAAATGTCATATTTGATGCAGCTAGTGATGGCCGCGGTCCGGGTTGGGCCGGTTCCGTTCCGGTTCCAACCGGTTCCGGTTCCACCCGGTTCCGGTTCCATTTGGAACCTGACCCAGACTTTTCCGGTTCCGGTTCCGGTTCCGGCCTGGTTCCAGCCGGGTTCCTTGGCGGTTCATGAGACGGTTCTGGCGGTCCCAATTCCCGGGCCGGGTGGGTCGGACCATCGGTTCCATTTTTATTTTTCCTTTATTTTTAATAAAAAAATACTATAATAATGCGGACGTACCTTCGTCGATTACTTGATTATTAGCGAAATGCATTGGTTGTCATCGTTATTAAATATTTACTAAAAAGAACGAAAAAAATAAATCAATAAGAAACGAATCAACGATAAAGATCATAAAAAAAAAAGGGGGGAGAGAATGGACTTGAACCTAGTATCCCGAAGGAATACTAAGCTGCCTACGTATCCCGAAAGAATCAACGATAAAGACATAAATCAAATATAATTACTTTGGTCGATTTCAAAGTGATTTTTAAGATAATTATCTAATTCTAAATATGAAGCGGAGGAGGAGGAAGAAGATGACTAAAAAAGTATCATCTCGACTTATTATGCTAGCGATTCGGATTATAATAATCGGGACGTGCCGAGACGCTAGCACGCCTAGACGTCGCGACTCGGGTTATATATACTAGAATAATGGTCATAAAGGTCCGCTAAGTTTTTTACATTTCCTACACAATTAATGTACATCACTAGACGGGCGATCTAATGCTTGGTACTAAAATCCTATTATTTTACTTAGGTTTTCCGCTAAAACACGGATCTAAATTGTCGCAATTCCCATAAATATAAGGAAAATTAGTTAAATACGCTTTCCACTTATCCATCATCTGCAAATCGGCTTTAAAACGTTACTATCATCATGAGAATGTCTAAGAAGATGATAAAAACAATAATACATTCACTTATTACTAAGTGAACGTTTGGTTCATAAACATATGAAAAAAATCTTAGTTTAATCGACATGATAAGTGCAATTATTTGCACTCATCATTAACATATTTTGCGCTCATTTTCGATGTTTTGAGGCGGTTTAGGGTTGTTTATGTGGTTTCACTCCATTTCGGTATTCCATGGCCAATTTGTAGCCAAATGGGTGCATTATGGTACTTTGAGTCATTTTTGTGGGTTTTGGTGCTAATCATGTTTACAAGGCTCAAAGAACGTATCAAGCTATCAATTTTGTCAAGCCATAAAGAGTAAAAAAGCAAAAGAGTAGGTTAATGCAAAAGTATTAAGGTGAAATTTGATACATGCTACTCTTTTGGCTATAACTTTTGATAGGAATCGTATTACTACAAGGTTTGCGGCATTGGAAACTAGACTTCAAGGGCTTTCCAACGGTATATTATATGTCCGATTCCGATAACCGAGCAAGAAATGGCGAGCGTTTGAAGTTGATGCAGTTTTTCAGTTCCGGGTCCGGGTCCGGTTCCGGTTCCATGGAACCGTTGGGCCGGTTCACCCGTTCCGGTCCGGTTTCTGCGGTTCCAACCGGTTCCATTGGACCGTTGGCCGGTTCAACCGGTCCGGACCGTCCCAACTGGTCCACGGTTCTTTGGTCCGGTTTTTTTCGATTTTTTCCGGCGGTTCCACGGTTCCGGCAATTTTTTCCGGCGGGTTCACGGTTTCGCGGTTCGGTTCCGGTTCGGAACCTGTCGCGAACGTTCCGGTTCGGTTCCGGTTTTCAGCGGTTCGGGACCGGTTCGGTTCCGGGCCAACCCGGACCGTGGCCATCACTAAGCACAAAATCCCCAGGTCAACTAATTAGCATAAAACTTAAAGTGCACCCTAAATTCTTGGTCACATTCCATCTCAATTCATAATCAATAACCTTGATTTATATCACCACTAATATTTTCAAAAAAAAAAAAAAAATATATCACCACTAAAAGACAAAAATTATAATAATAAATAAACATAACTAAAAAAGTAAATTAAATAACAAACTCTCACCCTATCAAATCCTACCACATAAAGGTTATTTATTTACTTCACAAATACCGTTTTTACTAAGACTTCCTGCTTGCAGGTTACATCTAGCTTTTTAGGCATTAGTCAATGAGATAAGTATTATCTCTAAAGTAACCCAATTGAAAAGAAAAAAGTGCAAAAAAGTTGGATTCTTACAGCTAATTATGTTTTGTTAGTATAATACTACTATATTAATACCTACCTGATAACATCTTTAACATCAAGATTAATGTGTCTATATCTCACCAGACATCACTTCCAAATCTGTAAGTGGGTCAACTAATTAGCATTAGATTACATGATTAAAGTAACTCTGTCCCTAACAGATTTTAACATTTTCTATTTAGTCTGTTTCTTTAAATTTGTTATATATATTTAATTGAGTACATAAATTATTGTGAGAGACGCTCTATCCAAGACGTATTAGACAAAAAGGTAAAGGCAAAGGACCTCGGTATACCGCACAAGACAGGGTTCGAGTGGGGGTTTTCTTTTTCTTGAAAAATGCGGACAAAATTATGCGCGAGTCAATAA